>PVKU01011525.1:0-42594 GCA_004027475.1 Anoura caudifer | reverse complement strand
AAGAGGAAATGAAGAATACAATTTCTGAACTGAAGAACACAATAGAAGGAATGAAAAGCAGAATCATTGAAGCAGAAGATTGGATCAGTGACTTGGAGAACAAAGTAAAAAAAAAAAACACAGAAAGAGCAAGAAAAGGAAAAGAGGCTCAGAAAGAATGAAGAGAGATTAAGAGAAATGCAAGACAATATGAAATGTAATAATATCCATATAATAGGGATACCAGAAGGAGAAGAAGAAGAGCAAGGGATAGAAAACCTATTTGAAAAAGTAATGATGGAAAACTTCCCTAATTTGATGAGAGAAAAAGTCACACAAATCCAGGAAACACAGAGAGTCCCAATCAAGAGGAACCCAAAGAGGCCTACTTCAAGACACATCATAATTGAAATGGCAAAATTCCAAGACAAAGAGAGAATCTTAAAGGCAGCAAGGGAGAAAAAGGAAGTAACATACAAGGGAGTGCTGATAAGGTTAGCAGCTGACTTCTCAATGGAAACACTCCAAGCCAGAAGAGAATGGCAAGAAATATTCCAGGTAATGAGAACCAAAGGCCTGCAACCAAGACTACTTTACCCAGCAAGGCTTTCAATCAAGATAGAAGGCCAAATAAGGAGCTTCCCAGACAAAAGAAGTCTAAAAGAATACACCTCTACAAAACCAGTTCTGCAAGAGATACTAAAGGGACTGCTGTAAAGAAAGGAAGGAAGAGAGAGAGAGAGAGAGAGAGAGAAACACAGGTAAGAAAATGGCAATGAGTAAGTATCTATCAATAGTAACCTTAAACGTAAATAGATTAAATGCTCCAATCAAAAGGCATAGAATAGCTGAATGGATAAGAAAGAATGACCCACACATATGCTGCCTACAAGAGACCCACCTCAGGACAAAAGACCTACACAAACTCAAAGTGAATGGCTGGAAACAAATTTTCCAAGCAAATGGACAGGAAAAAACAGCCAGGGTAGCAATACTCATATCAAACAAAGTAGACTTCAAAAGAAGAGCCATAAAGAGAGACCCAGAAGGTCACTTCATAATACTCAAGGGAAGAATCCACCAAGAAGACATAAACATTGTAAATATTTATGCACCCAACATAGGAGCACCCAAATACATGAAGAAAATTTTAGAGGACTTCTGGAAAGATATTGACAGCAACACAATTATAGTAGGGGATTTTAACACCCCACTGTCAAAAATGAACAGATCTTCCAAACAAAATATCAAGAAAGATATTGTGGTATTCAATAACACTCTAGATTAAATGGACTTAACTGATATATATAGAGCCCTTCATCCCAAACAAACTAAATAGACATTCATTTCAAATGTACATGTAACATATTCAAAGATAGACCACATGAGAGGACACAAAACAAGCCTCAACAAATTCAAGAAAATTGAAGTTACACCAAGCATTTTCTCTCACCACAAAGGACTGAAAGTAGAAACTCACCCCAAGGGGGAAAATACAAAACCCTTAAAATCATGGAGATTGAATAGCATGTTATTAAACTATGAATGGGTTAAGAATGAAATTAGGGAGGAAATCAAAAAGTTTCTGGAAACAAATGAAAATGAACTCACAACAACCCAAAACTTATGGGACACAACAAAGGCCATCCTCAGAGGGAAGTTCATAGCGATACAGGCCTACCTAAAGAAGATAGAAACATCTCAAACAACTTAACCCTACACCTACAAGAACTCTAGGAACAACAACAAAGACAGCCCAGAGCAAGTAGAAGGAAGGAAATAACCAAGATCAGAGCAGAATTGAATGCTATAGAGACTAAAAGCACAATTCTAAGAATCAATGAATCCAGGAGTTGAATCTTTGATAAGATAAACAAAATCAACAGCCTTTAAACAGGCCCATCAAGAAAAAAAGGGAGAGGACTCCAATAAATACAATCAGAAATGAAGAGAGATTACAACTGACATCACAGAAATACAAAGGATTGTAAGAAATTACTATGAAGAACTGTATGCCAAGAAATTTGAAAACCTAGGTGAAATGGACAAATTTGTAGAAAAACACAATCTTCCAAAACTCAATGAAGAAGAAGCAGAAAGCCTGAACAAACCAATAACAGCAGATGAAATTGAAGCAGTAATCAAAAAACTCTCAACACACAAAAGCCCTCAACTGGATGGTTTCACAGGAGAAGTCTACAAAGCATTTAAGGAAGACCTAATCCCTACCCTTCACCAACTATTTGAAAAAATCCAAAATGATGAAAGACTGTCAAACTGTTTCTATGAAGCCAGCATAATGCTAATCCCAAAACCAGATAAAGACACAACAAAGAAAGAAAACTTCAGGCCAATATCCCTGATGAACATCGATGTTAAAATCCTCAATAAAATATCTGCAAACTGCATCCAACAATACATTAAAAAGATCGTACACCATGACCAAGTAGGATTCATCCCAGGGATGCATGGCTGGTTCAACATTCACAAATCAGTAAATGTAATACATCACATAATCAACAGCAAAGACAAAAATCACATGATCATATCAATAGATGTGGAAAAAGCATTTGATAAGGTACAATACCTATTTATGATAAAAACACCCAGCAAAGTGGGAATAGAGGGAACATTCCTCAACATAATAAAGGCCATATAGGAGAGACCTACAGCCAACATCATACTCAACAGGCAAAAACTAAAATCTTTTCCACTAAGATCAGGAATAAGACAAGGTTGTCCACTTTCACCACTTCTATTCAACATAGTATTGGAAGTCTTAGCCACAGTGATTAGACAAGAAAATGAAGTAAAAGGCATCCAAATAGGAAGGGAGGAAACAAAACTATCATTATTTGCAGATGACATGATAGTGTACATAGAAAATCCTGTAGACTCAGCCCAAAAGCTGCTCGACCTAATAAATGAATTTGGCCAAACAGCCAGATACAAAGTCAATATTCAGAAATCAAAGGCATTTTTGTATACCAACAATGAAACAGCAGAAGCAGAAATCAAGAAAAAAATCCCATTCGTTATAGCAAAAAGAAAAATAAAATACCTAGGAGTAAACCTAACCAAAGAAGTAAAAGAACTGTATGCAGAAAACTACACAACACTGAAGAAAGAAATCAAGGAAGACACAAACAAATGGAAACATATACCGTGTTCATGGATCGGAAGAATTAACATCATTAAAATGTCCCTACTGCCCAAAGCAGTTTACAGATTCAATGTGATACCTATTAAAATACCAATGGCATCTTTCACAGACATAGAACAAATACTTCAAAAATTTATATGGAACCATAAATGACCCCGAATAGCTGCAGCAATTTTGAGAAAGAAGAGCAAAGTAGGAGGAATCACAATACCTGGCACCAAACTGTATTACAAGGCCTCTGTACACAAAACAGCTTGGTACTGGCATAAAAACAGGCACTTGGACCAGTGGAATAGAACAGAGAGCCCAGAAATAAACCCAAGTCTCTACAGTCAATTAATATTCGACAAAGGAGGCAGCAACATAAAATGGAGTAAAAATAGCCTCTTCAACAAGTGGTGTTGGGAGAACTAGACAGCTACATGCAAAAAAGGAAATTCAAGGTGGATGAAAGATTTAAATATAAGCCGTGACACCATTAAAGTCCTGGAGGAGAACATAGGCAGGAAAATCTCAGATATTTCACACAGCAACATTTTTACTGATATGTCCCCTAAAGCCAGGGACATAAAGGAAAGAATAAACAAATGAGATCTCCTCAAAATAAAAAGCTTCTGCACAGCTAAAGAAAAGTATTAAAATAAAAAGAGAACCAACTATATGGGAAAACATATTTGCCAATGATACCTCAGACAGGGGTTTAATCTCCAAAACACATAAAGAACTTACACGACTCCACTCTAAGAATACAACCAACCCAGTTAAAAAATGGGCAAAGGACTTGAACAGACACTTCTCCAAGGAGGACATACAGAGGATCCAGAGACACATGAAAAGATGTTCAATATCGCTAGC
This sequence comes from Anoura caudifer, assembly GCA_004027475.1. Taxonomy (NCBI): domain Eukaryota; kingdom Metazoa; phylum Chordata; class Mammalia; order Chiroptera; family Phyllostomidae; genus Anoura; species Anoura caudifer. The sequence continues at coordinate 38,597 of PVKU01011525.1, read as the reverse complement.
TATCAGAGAGCTGCAAATTAAAACCACCATGAGATGCCACTTCACATCAGTGAGAATGGCCACCCATAAACAAAGCAACAAACAACAAGTGTTGGAGAGGTTGTGGAGAAAAGGGGACCCTAGTGTACTGTTGGTGGGATTGCAGACTGGTACAACCACTATGGAAAACATTATGGATTTTTCTAAGAAAACTAAAAATGGATCTACCTTTTGACCCAGCCGTTCCACTGCTCAGATTATATCCTAAGAACCCTGAAACACCAATCCAAAAGAACCTATGCACCCCAATGTTTATAGCAGCACAATTTACAATAGTCAAGTGTTGGAAGCAACCTAGATGCCCATCAGTAAATGAATGGATGAAGAAACTATGATACATTTAGACAATGGAATTCTATGCAGCAGAAAGAAAGAAGGAGCTCCTACCCTTCACAACAGCATGGATGGAACTGAAGAGCATTATGCTAAGTGAAATAAGCCAGGCGGTGAGGGACAAATACTATATGATCTCAGCTTTAACAGGAGCCTAATCAACAAAACAAACAAACAGGCATAATATGACCAAAGACACTGAAATTGAGAACAGGCTGACAGACACCAGGTGGGAGAGGGAAGGGAATGTCAGTGGACAAAGGGAAAGGTTTAGAGTAGCAAGTATAAAAGACATATGGGCAAAAACAAGGGGGGGTGTGGAAATGGGAACGAGGTGGGGGAAAAAATGGAATTCTTTCTCTTGATTAAATTGCTGTTTTGTAAATCAATTCAATAAATGTATAAATGCTTACACATAGAGCCATTTTAGTTGGTCTCTGTGTCATCTCTACTTTTGTGAATATCACAAAGATTCCCTTTTCAACGTGACCATGCCTTAAATATTGAGTCTTGAGATAAAGTACTGTTTTGCACATTTCTTCCTGTTTTTCAAATTTTTCATGACTACTTTATTTGATTTTTTCTATATATATTTTAGAACCAGTCAAGAATCCTGCTGGGATTTTGATTGGTATAACTTAGAATAATAAATTAATCTGGGGAGAATTAATGTTTTAAGAATATTGAGTCTTTCAGTCCATAAACATGGCATCCCGTCATATAATCAGTCAATTCTCAAAATAAGGTCATATGCATGTTTTGGGGTATTATTATCTAAGCTTTAGGAATTTTGATGCCACTTACTATAAATGGTAGTTTTTTTTTAATTGCTTGCTTATATATGGAAAAGTTTTTTTAATTGACCTTCTTTTCTATGATTTCATAAACTTACTAATTTCACACAAGAGCTTGTAGATTCTTTGATGAATCCTATGTAGCCAATTATGTTGTTTGAAATAGTTTTGTCACTTTCTCTCCAAACTATTTAACTTTTGTATATTTTTCTTGCTTTATTGCACTAGCTAAGAGTTCAGCCACAGTACTAAGAGTGATGAATGCAGACATCCTAGACTTTTTTGTGACATGTGTGTTTTCATTTTTATCCAACACAATTTTTTTTAATTTTCTTGTTTCTTCCCCTTTGACCCATAAGTAGGTTATTCATAATTATATTTTTTAAATTCCAAATATTTGTGGACCTCTTAGATATTCTTTCTTTCATTTCTTCATTTGTCAGAGAAAATACTTTTTATTTTAAATTTGTGATTTTAAATTTGCTATGGCTTGTCCTATAACTTAGAATATGGCCTAATTTGGTCAATGTTGCATGTGCCCATAAAAACAATGTGCATTTTGCTTTTTGTGGGCTGTTTTATAAATTTCACTTACATCAAGTTGGCAGTCATTTTTTGTTCAAATATTCTAAGTCCTTGCTGATTTTCCACCTACTATGACTTTGATTCCTGAGAGAGCAGTATTGAAAGGTTCATGTAAAATGGTGGATTTGTCTATTTAGCTTTTCAGTTGTGATAATTATTATTTTTTAATAATTTGGGCAGAAAGGAGGGGACTAGAAGAAGCAAGGTGAAGGGATTAGCCAAAGAACATATATGCATTAAAATAATTTGAGAATACTTACTTATTTTTTTCTTCAATTATTAAACAGAAATGTTTGTCCTGATGGAGAATCTGGATCATACCCACACTTTTTTCTATGAGACCTTCAGAATCAGATGACTTCCAAAGCTCAAAATATTGGATGTTTTACGATGATGACACAGCACCTGAGACAGGTAATATGTAAGGTCCCCAAAAGTTCTGAGTGGGTGCATAAAATCAAAACTATTAATATCTTTGAAGAACAATATGCAAACACTGGTACTCAGTGGGTGCAGAAAGACTCATAAATAGGCTCATTTAGATTAGTCCATTAGTATTTCCAGTGAGGTATAACAAACTTCAGTTGTCAGACATTTGGATTGGGAAATTAGAGATAAGGTAGTGTGGGCCTGTAGCTGCTCATATTTATGGGTACTGATACTATAAATTACTATAAATTAGATTGCCATTTAAACTCACTAAGTGTACCAAGAAAAACAACAAAGATTAATAATAAAATGGTTACATCAAGTAGCTAATGGAAAGCACTCTTGGGGCTGTCACACACCCTTTTGCTTATATCCATTCAGGAGATAAATACATATCTATCTATCAACATGCCTATGCCTTTTGTTTAAAATTGAATGTCCAATAATCATGTTTGGTCAATATTAAATTCTGATCAATAATTAATTCATCAGAATTAACTTTTAAGGTATTAGATCTTCTAGGACAAAATTTAACCATTTCTATAAATGAATTATTCTTTTGAAAACACCAATAAAAAAGGTTTATTACTAGGAAACAACATTTTTCTTTAACCACATCTCATTGAAATCCATCTTTTCTTTTCAGTGTATGGAAAATGAGAATGAGGGCTTAGCCGTGTGTGGACCTCTTTAGATATTTGATGTTACTGATTTTGCCTAACAGACCTTCCTTTAGTGTCAGAGCCAAGACTGTCCACTTTTTTGCCTGGTCTATTGACCTTATTATTTCAGTCATAAGTACAATCTCTATTTCTTTCCACATTTTTTTGTCATTTGAAGAGTGGAAAGGAAAATGGAAGCAAACTGATGTCATTGAACATAATTAAGCACGCACAGACTCTGCTCTGAGGAAATTATATTGCCAAGTCAATCTCATACTACCTTTTAGCCTAAAAAGCAATATTTCCACAAATCTGTTTAATCTTCAGTTAATCATTAGAAGAGCATGATAGACTTAAGGTTTAATTCACTCACACACTTATTACCTAGGAAATGCCTGGTCCATCTGATCTTATTGATAACATCTCACAGCTTATTAATTAATTTTAAAGTTTTTAAAAATTAAAGAAAATTTTCCTGATTTTGGCTCATGTGGAAGCTAAAGTAAATACTCAAAAGTTCAAAAACTGTTATTCTTGCAACACAAACATACACATGTACACACACATGAACCCACCCACCAACTTAGTGGAGATTGACTCCTTCATATTTGTTTGAAGTATGAAATATCTTACATTTCTCTGAATATCCACACACATTATTTAGAAAACAACTTAAATAAACAACAGTTTTTGAGATTTAATGTTTGTTCCTGATGAGTTAAACCTTCTGAGATCCTGAGAAATAACTAAACACTCTCATTGCATTTAAAGCATATGACTCTTCTTTAAAAACTTCAGTGGTCAGCTGCTGTGACATCTTAGTCAAGTAAATGTGAAATTGAAGTACCAAAGACTGACTATAGGAAAACATATTTAATTTTATTTTTTGATTATTTTATATTATTCCTTCACAAATATCCCCCTCTAATTTGTCCCCACAAATTTTTTCCTTGTAATTTATTTGTGATAACTAGATAGTCCCTGTCAAAGTTCTCATTTACCTCTGTCTTTTCAATGACTCCACAATGAACAGTCTTTCCTTCTTTGACAAGGATGGGAGGAAGCTCAGTAATATATGGGGCAAATAAAATACAGGTGTTGACTCAGGTAAATTGGCTATTTTAGACACCAATTCTCTTATTCAGATTATTTCTTCCTTATTTATATATCTGTATCTTACAAATGTATTTTTGTTATGCAAATGTAACTAAGCTTCTGTGTCCTTCTTTTTCCCAATTTGTTTTCCATGCACCTGCTAGAAAGCAAGTTCCATGAGTAATCCACACCTGGCAGTCTCATGTAAGTGTAGGAGGTGAGATTGCAGACTCTGAGATAGATTTTACCTCCCACAGAGGCTAGAAAATTGAATAATGGCTCAAAGGAATTGTAGCCAGACCTCAAAGGGCAGAGAGACACATGCCATATAAATTATAATCTCTGTGCAGTTAGTCTGTAGGCCAGAAGTCTCTCCTGAGCTTCCAAGTGTAGCAATTATCTGGAAATCAGTGAGGAGGCAGTTGCAGTGAGGAATATAAGTGAAAGGAGTTTAGATATACATAGAAGGTAAATTATTTATATACTGTCAATGTTGACCACATTTTATCCTGTCCCATAATATGTTCTTTCTTCTTTGATGGAAGATTAAGAATTGATGAACAATAAAGATTATATTAATATGACTAGCTTAATATTGTTTGCTATAGCAAGGCTATGTGGTGAAATCTGACTATAGTCCCTCATGAAATCTATGCCACTTAAAAAAGAAAGTTCTAGAGGGAGAGGGAGAGAAAGAGGGAGGGAGGGAAGGATGAAAGAAAGTTCCCATCCATGACTTATACTGGTTTATTTCTTTTATAAGACAGGATTTTCTTTTCTTTTCTTTTTCTTTTTTGTTCTCTCTGAAGCTCTATATGGTCCCTCATCATATACCTTTTAACCTTATTTCTATTATGTTCCCATTTCTTAGTTATCATAACCACTATTTGGTTTTTATTCCACTTTTATTTTTGAAGCCAGTCTTTTTAGAGGATGCTGACACTCTCATTCAGATCAATTGTTCTTCAAATCTGCACAATCTCTCCCATACCAAAGTTGCCTTTCATTGGAATCTTAAGTTGTTTCTACATTTTTGATATGTCACATTTTTCTTTTTATTGGTTTTCTTTGTTCCCTTGCAAGATTAAATCAACTTTTTTTATTTTTAGATTTTATTTTCCAGAAAGGAAACATGTAAGTCCATATTTTGAAACTTTACAAGACTGAATATGAGTTTATCTTTTGAACTTGATTAATGGATTTGCTTGATATAAACTTCTAGGAGAAAAACCATTTGCTTTCATGTCTGAAGGTCAGCCTCCTCTGTAGTCTTGAATTCATTCTTACCAGTAAAAAAAAAAAAACAAAAAACAAAAAAAAAAAAACTTTTTCCTTTTCATCAGTAAGGATATTTTTAAAAATTCTATCTCACCACTTTTAGAAGTGTTTAGAGCACTTTAAATATACTCTTCTTTAAAATAATAATTACTGAGCCCAAGGATATCAATTTCCTATTATGACAAACTGTTCTCACCAAAACTTAGCTGCTTAAAACATGAATCATGATTCTCAGGGTTTTGGAGGCCAGTTAAGAGAAAGCCCATCTAGCCCATGCTTGGCTAGTTGGTTCTGCCTTGCTACATGTGCATTCCCTCCTCCTGGGTGAGTAAAATTCCCTAGATATTTTCTCTATTTAATGCTACTGCCAGGGCCACAAAATAGCAAGTCTAAGTATGCAAGAAATTTTCAAGCCATAAGACATGTTGCACACACTACTGTTACATTGGCCAAAGTTTAAGGCTCATAGCTCTACCTAAAGTTAAGGAGCAGGAACAAACTTTAATCCCTTTAATGGGAAGAATGTCAAGCACAAATGAGAAATAATCATGGACTGTGGTAAGGGTAAAGATTTGGGGCCACAAAGAAAATCCTCCATTGAGTCAGGATTTGCCCTCTGCTCAAATATGGCCTAATGCTCAGTGTTCTTTTCGTTTTTAGAACTTATGAATGTCTCTTTCAGCTCTTGTATTTTTTCAGTATTTATTGAGAAGGTCATATCCTTCATTCTGTTAATGTGGTATGTTATAGATATTGATTTGTATTTTTTGAACCATCTTTGCATCCTAGGGATGGATCCCACTTGATCATATAATATGGTCCTTTTATGTGCTATTAAATTCATTTTTCGCTGTCTATTGTCTCTATAGCGATGCTGTTATTAGCATGGAGGGAAAAAGAAGAAAATAAATGAGAAAGAAGGAAAGAGAAAAGGCGCAAAAGGAGGAAGCATTAAGGAAGGGAAGGAAGGAAGAGAGGGAGGGATGAAGGGAGGAAGAAGAAAGAAAGACAAATCTGTTGTGGTTTGGGTCACAATGAGAAGTCCCCAGGGAATTATGAGGTAACCTATATAAAAAGTAGATGCTTATGGCTAAAATTTGATTAATAAAATCAGCTCAAAACAAAATGGTTATTTAGACAAATAAAAACAAATACACAATTAGAGATGGGGAAGTACTGGAAAGGCAAAAAGAAAATCAACTTAAAGTAACATCGTCTTTAATGGGTTATGTTAATGTTTAAAAATTGTATGTAAGCTATGTTTTAGAAAAAACACATACACACACATTTTGCAAATAGAATATCTAAGTGCCCTAAGGACTTGAGCAAATGAGAATAGCTAAAGTATGAAATACTGAACACTAACAGCCAATTACTTTAAAATAAACACATTTTAAACAGATTGTCCAAAGTGTATACATTTGGTATGTCTAATCATGTGTGGTGTGCAGTTAGTTATTGAGATCATTTAAGGGTTTACAAAATGGGTTTTTTTTTTGTTCAAGTCACTTAAACACTCTCTTTACTGTTGTTTTATTTGTTGAATAATGAAAAATCCAGCCTTACATGTCTTAGGGTTTTATTAACTCGTGTTACTGATAATCTCCTTTTCTTTTATATAGATTTTCTTTTCCACAACTCATTCTGCTTAGTGTTATTATCCATATAAAGAGGAACCTTCCCAAAGTACTGTTTATGAACCTCTAATCACCACATCAGGAATTTGAGAATGAAATCAAATGCCTTATTTCGTCATTCAGAACTTCATAACATGATTCTACTTTACTTAGCCAAATTATTTCCTAATTTAAATATACACGTCTTCTTGTTGCCCACTCAGTACCTTCTTTATCAAAAAATGCATGTGCTTTTTCATGTAACCTCTCTGGAATCATTGATGTTTAATCTTTAAGGCATACATAGCCTTCTCCACAAAACCTCTCGAGCACTCAAGCCCATAATGATTTCTGCAGAGGTGTTAGGAAGATAAAGAGATTGAAAAAGGAGACCCCACCTTCCATAAGTTTATAATCTATTTGAGCAGTTGGAATATATACACATGAAAGTCAAGTGAACAGTAATGAATATATGATGAAAATATAGGAGAACTATGGAATTTCAGGTATATCTACTATGTGTATTTTGTTAGCATATTAAAACATTTTAATACAAGTAAGGCAGCTATTTTCATCATGATAGTTTACAAATTTACAAGTACATACTGGATGATTTTTAATCTATGGCTCAGAAAGATATCATAACTGCTGAGATCCAGACACATATGCTTATTAATGAGTCTCTTATTTTGGAATGGCAGGAATAATACTAGTATAAACTCAGGTGGGCTTTGGAGTTTTATCTATGAAGAACCAAAAGAAAAATGCCACTTATAATCTCTCTTTTCCATGAAGCATGGCACAGGCAGAAGAAACAATTGACAAATAATTAAAGCCTTTCACCTTTTTTAAAAACTTATTTTTAATATTAACCCAAAACATTTCCTTTCCCTGATAATGCTGGGGGAGGGGGCAGAAGATGGAAAATTACATCAGCCAACATCATTTTCAGCTTGGAACCCACGTCTGTTGCACTTGTTCTGAATTGCTTCCATTTCCCTGTGAAGGGTTCAGAAATTCCAGACACTGCTGCTTAATTAAATTGAGACAATGTAGGGGGCTCATTTCTTTAGCTGACAGCACAGAGAAAATAACTATTCCCCAAATCCCCACTTTCCTTGGAGCTAGGTGGGGCATTCTGACTAGTTTTAGCTAATCAACCATGAACAGAGTAACATGTGTGTTTCCTGGCCCTCCAGCTTTCTCTTCTCATCTTACGATGACCGAGTTGCAGCAAAAGAGGCTGGGACATCTATCAGCCAGGTCCTTGAAAGACTGTGCAGCAAAGAGTACCATGGGCCTTTGGCATTTCTGAGTGAGGCTCTCACCTCATTGTATCACACCGTGGCAGCTTTATCACTGCAACTTCCCCTAATCATAGATGACAAACACATGGTGTGTGGGTATGTGAATGACTCTGTCTCTGTGTGCCTGTGTGCCATGTAGTGTGGTGTGTTTGTTGGGGATGAGAAAAAAATCTCAAGGTCAGACATGAAGCTGGAGGAAAAGCTTTGCTCTACAGAATTAACCACTAGACATCCTTTAGATGGACTGAGATTATTCTACGCAAAATAGCGTGTCCATCGGAATTGTTCTCAGAGGTGTCTGGCTACTAGTTGCTATTGTTTAGGTTAAAGTATTAACATTATTAAAATTAAAATATTTAAAAATAAATATTAATTTTATTTTAAATGTTTTAAATATTAAATTAAAATATTTTAATTTATTACAAAATTCTTGTATAAGTAGGGCTTTATAAGAACAAACACAGTCTTTATTATAGCAGATGTCTGATTAATTATCAGAAGACAATCTTGGGAGCCAGAGTTTTTAAAATGGTCTTTTTCCTTAACTTTTTTCCCACTATACCTAGAAAAATGATGGAGGTAAGGACAGGTGAGCTTAGTTGCAGGTGCTGTTTTTCAGGACTAAGTTAAGGGAAACACATGAATTGATAGTTAATAAACCAGAGAAGTGTGAACAAATACTACCTATTATTAGAGGAATCCAGTGGACTCAAGGAAACACAGTAGGCAAATGGCATGGAAGAATTTACAGGAAAAGTGGTCACTGATGATTCTTGTAGCTCCATCACACCAAAGTGTGATTCACATCTCTAAGACTAACATAATAAAAAAGAAATTGCCAAGTTTAAGCAAAAAAAAAAAAAAAGGTAAACAGGAAATCCCACAGAACATTTGTGCAACCTATATAGAACTCCTCAGAGAAAATCTCTATTTAGGGTTCCCTAAATATAGGAATGGGCAGTAACTCCCGTGCCCTGAGCTGTGACTGCTGTAAGTATACAAGTCAAGAGCAAATCCACTGGACTACCTGTTCTTAAAATCATCAATGTATATGACAGTAGACAAGGTTTGGAGACTTGAAAATATCCTTCTTGAGTTAATATGAGTAGGGAGTTATCATGTTTTATGACCTTTTTAATTGAAAGAAAACCTTTTCTGTTGTTGTTAGGTTTTTTCTTTATATTTAGTTTGAACCCAACTTGACATATTTCATTTTCAAATGTTTCACTGACATTTTTTTCTAACTCTTGTAATTTCCAAATGGTCGTTTCAACTCAAAAATTGTAAAAATTTGATAATCATGTAAACATATTGTGCTGTCTAATTCTATGCCTGTGGCATGCTATCATGCAATTTATTCTGGCTTCACAAATCAGTATTTACATTCTGTTCCACTTGCAGATATACATTTGGTAGGACATCCTAATTGGAAATGTCAGGATTTTTCAATCTAATTAGTATAATTGCTTAGACAAGAGGAGCAGAAGTATTTATTTTTTTAACTATAAATTCATTTCCCTGATTACCAAAAATGCTATTGTTGATTATGTTGCCTAGGTAACCACAAGACTTGTGGTTGTCAAGACTCTGAATCTCTTGACATATAGAACCATCTGTGAAGATGAAACCCTAAGAAAAATGCCAGGCACTTGTCAAAGACCTTTATTTTTTTTTCTTGTACAATTTACTCCAAAAGAATTTGTAAAATTGGACTTTGTATTTTTCTGCTCTAATTGTGATTCCAGTCATGCTTTACTAAATCTTTCTTTGAACTGTGTTTATTAAACTCAGGTCTTAAATTTGACCATTGGACATAGCTCAGCATCCACCAACCTACGTGTAGCCCATGCAGTAGAGAAGATGGACATCGTATGTATTTTTTATTTTGAAGGAGAATGCAGAAAACTCAAATAGACAGTGTTAAAATCAAGCTGTCTTTTCAGAACTTCATTTCAAAATTGCCCATAATGTGACAGAATACTTTCTGCAAATGATGTATTATAGTTTTGGAAACAAACTTATAGAACAATGTTTAACTGCTCATTTTCTCATCAACTGCCATTGGCCTGGAATTGCACATAAATAAAAATGGCATAACACATATTAGACACTTAATATTTGACTAACTTACTCAAAAAAGCCACGGACTAAAACTGAAGTAAGAGAACATGTAGTTGATGTACTTCAGACTAGCACTGGCTGTTGTGACTGCTTGCCTCCAGCCCTTGAGGGGATCCCTCACCTCACCAGAGGTCTTGTGACCTGCAGCCCCTCCCTGGAGTTGTCACACACCTCCTCCTTGCCCCATTGTCATGCTGGCTATGTGATGTTGTATGAGTCACTGACTTTATAGCATAAATTCAAACAATGATTGTCTGGTTTGTTTTGACCTGTTGCTTTTCCCATGAGAATAATGTCTTCTAGATAAAGGATGTTTCTACCTGAATCTGGATGAGAAGCCCTGGGACAGAATGGTAGCCTAGGCCAAAGTGCAGAACCATCCTGACATACAGCCCATGTGTGATACCAGTGAGCTCAGCAAGTCATCTGTGGCAAAGCTCACATTTGGGGTTTGTGGACCTTGGTAAAACTGACTGAGTCCAGAGGCCTGTGGGGACCCCTCCTCCCCTTTGCTGCTGTGTATGTGACCTGCAAGACCAGACTCTGGTCACTGCTTATTTTTGCTTTTTAATGATTTGATAATCTTCTATTTTAAATTTTTCCCAGGGTTAAACCTTAGCTGAGATCTCACTTTTCTAAGCCAAGTTCTCTGCCTGTTTACAGGTTAGAAGAAAAAGAACTTAATTAACATGAGGGGACCTGAGTTAGGTTGCAGTTCTGCCTTGTGACTCCCTCACCTGCCTTCAAGGTGTCCATGCAACATTGAACTGGACCCTTAGTTGACTCTACATGTGAGTATTTTAAGTGTAATGAATCTCCCTTCCTCCAAAAGTAATTCACTAAGCCTCACATTTTTTAAAATTATATTTTATTGATTATGCTCTTACAGTTGTCCTGATTTTCCCCCTTTACTCCTCTCCACCCAGTGCCTCCTACTCCCTCAGGCAATCCCTCCAACATTGTTCACATCCACAGGTCACACGTATAAGTTCTTTGGCTACTCCATTTTCTATACTGTATTTTACATCTCCATGGCAATTCTGTAACTACCTATTTGTACTTCTTAATCCATTCACCTTTTCACCTGTTCTTCCCTCCCCCCTCCCATCTGACAACCATCTGGTAACTTCTTTTATCTTGCTGATTTTAAGAGTCTTTATCTTTAACATTTGGCCTTTTAATTATGATGTGTCTTGGAGTGGTACTCTTTGCATCAATCATAATTGGGACTTTCTGTGCTTCCTGGGCTTGCATGTCTATTTCCTTCACCAATTCAGGGAATTTTTCATTAACTATTTTTTCAGATATTTTTCCAATTTCTTGCTCTTTCTCTTCTCCTTCTGGCACCACTATGAGGCAAATGTTGGACCTCTTGAAGTTGTACTAGAGGCTGTTTATACTATCCTGATTTTTTTAATTCTTTTTTTCATGTTGTTCTATGTGGTTGTGTTCTGTGATCTGTGTGGTTGACCACTGACCACCAACCTACACCATTCATGGAGGATCAGCTGTGCAGAGGCAGGGTTGTGGCACTCTGGTGTGGTATGTAGCTGTCCACTGGGTGTGCTGGCCCTAGGGTTTCCTGGGTGGTACAGGCCAAGGTCAGCCTCCACCAGTGTTTTGCCCAGGGTACCATGCTTGAGCTATAAAACAACCTGAGATGGCTGCTACTTGTGCTGGGCTTGGAGATTCTCAGGCAAAACTAAGCTGTGAAACTAATCTGGCTGCTGTGAAAAGCTCATTGATGTCACCTGTTGCTTGCTTGACAGGATTTAGGAGCCAAGACCTGCCATTCTTATGGATAGGCATCTTGGGTGGGCCCATAATTTGGGTGGGGCAGAGCCTCTGGAGATCTCCAACTCAGGTCAAACAGTGTTAGCCAGGTTGTTGGAGTCTCAGATATGGCACCAGCTTATTGGTTATATTGGGGGAGGATTTAGCAAATGGAAAATGGCCTGTGCTCACCTTGATGCCAGATTCTTCAGTTTCTCCCTGTGTACCATTTGCAACTTTCAGGTTGCTACCCCAGTGCCGGAGCTCAGAGAAAGTTAAGTCTGAGTATGTGAGTCCCTGTGGGGGTTCTTTAATGGGAACTGTGCAGGGCTCTAGCACTTTCTTCCCCCAACTCCATATCCACCGTTTTTTGCAGCCAGAAGTTGTGGGGACTTATCTTCCTGGCACTGGAATCCTGGGCTGGGGGGGCCTGGAGTGGGTCTGGGACTCCTTGCTCCTGAGGTATCCATGTGGGTGGAGGACCAGCCTGTTCAGTATCTCTCTCCTCCTACCAGTCTGGATGGATGTGGTTTCTTTAATTCCATAGTTGTCAGACTTCCATTCAGCTCAATTTCTGATGTCTGAGTCATAGTTGTTCTATATTTTAGTTGTAATTTTGATGTGATTATGTGAAGAGGAAAGCCATATCTGCCTGCACTGCCATCTTGACCAGAAGTCTTGAACCTCACATTTAATATCAGTAATCAGAGAAATGCAAACTTAAATGAGACAACTCCATTTTTTGCTATATTTCCCATTGTATTAGGATATTTATTAATAAATAATGTAATACCCTGCTTTCTCTTCAGATCATATAAATCTTTCACCTTTTAATAAATAATGTAAACTCCTTAATCATGGGAGTGTTTTCCTAATTATTTTCTCCCTTTGCAATTACAGGCCACCTACAGGGTGTGCCATTGTTGCTAGATTAATTGATTAATGAGACATGTGAGGTGATGAAAGCACAAGTACTGTATGAAAATATTAGCTGAGATAGATTTCTCTGATTACTTTTAGCCCCTCATTCCAATGTAGCTGAGAAGATAGTCATCAGCATGCTGTTCTTGAATGCTACAAGTTTTAGCTGGCAACAAAGAGGGCGGGAGAGGGGGATTCTACTACTCCATGGCCAGCAACACTTCCAAGCATCGGAAATCCATTGGATATTTGAAAGGAGATAAATAGAGCAAACAAGAGTAAGTCTGGGTTGGGAGGTGGAGTTCACAACTTCTCTAAAGATCTTTCACAAATTTGTAATTACAATGTATTCAGTAAGATCCAGCTATGGGTTCATTAAGCTCTTGGTCCTTGACCACAATTCAGCAATGTGGTATTAGGTTTAGTGGTCACTAAATAGCTTGGCTTGTCATTAGGTAAACTTGGCTCCTTTGAGCTTGAGTTCACCTTACATATACTGACCCACAAATAGCTTGTCATATGATCTCCGGTGTCTGGCACATCTCCATTGCTGTTTTCTAGTAAAAGCTCATTATTTAAAGGATTGCATGTGGTAGATACAAACTATTCTATTTCTACTGTTTTAAAGCACACTTGACATTTTTTCCATATAGTACAACGTTTTTGCAACAGATGCTCTGGAGTAACTCTATGAAATAACTTCTCTGATGAACCAAGAGTCTAAGATCTCAAGGACTAGACAATAGTGAGAGAAGGGGTCTAGTGAGTAGACTTATTTGTACTACACTATAAGGGAAGGGCTCACCTGCCAGTCTTAGTGGCTGAGAGGTGAACAGAGTCTAAGTCACATAGACAATGAGGTCAAGAGCTGTTGGAAGACTCTCACCAACAGTTAGCAGAAAGATCAAGTACAACTTCAGAACCTTATGTGAGGACTGTTGTTTATCCTTCTTGTTAGAAAAAAAATATTGGATAAATGGATTGTGAAAGTAAGGGAGAGAACATCAGGACTTCAACTTTTACTTAGATTTATGTCACATACTTGTTTTTCATGTCTGAGACAAAAGATTAAAGCTGAAAGGCAATTCAAAGAGGTATGATGTACAGTTTGTCCTCCCTGGGCGTGAAGGGTGGGAGGCATGATGATGGAGGAAGCCCCAGCCCCTGTGGTTGAGGACAGCTGTGGACAGGAGTCAACAGACCACTCCACAAACCACAACAGAGATATCATCACCTCAAACAGGCAAACCTTTACCTGTGGCTGGAGAAGGATTAGTGAAATCTTTATCTGCAGTTAAGTCATGAGCTATTTTAAAATTTTGAAATTTGGTTTTAGAAATTTTATAATGTCACTTCAGTTTATAAAAAATGGAAATAAAAGGATATTCTGCAAAAAAGAATATTCAGAAGTGGGCAAAAGTAGGTTTACAGTTGTATGTATAAAAAATAATACAATAATTAATAAACAATAATACAAGAATAAACTTTGTGTTTTGCATATTCACAACTGTAAACCTACTTTTCCTCACCCCCCATAATAACCAAGTTGATCCATAGCTGAAATTTCTGCACTGTTGGAAAACTTATTTATGAGACTGAAACAAAGATTAAATAATTAATAGTCTCAAGAGCAAATAAATGTTTGGGACCATCTATGAGGTTGTACAGAAGGTATCCAGCCAAGTAATGTGAAAAATAGAGACATTTATTAAAGAAGATATGGGATACAAGAAATATTGTATATAGGACAATGATACCTCAGTCCTCTTGAAGTAGGCACCTTGGGACTTCCCACAGTTCTCCCAATCTCCATCAGCTGCCCCAGCATATTTTCCTGAATATCATCAACAGTTAGAAATCTCTTCCCTTTCAAAGGGTGATTTTAGTTTTGGGAAAAGCCAAAAGTTGCAGGGCACCAAATCTGGGCTGTAGGGGGGCTGAGTTCCCTGGGTGATTTGATGTTTCATCAAAAATCTATGCATAAGACATGATGCATGAGTGGGTGTGTTGTCATGGTGAAGCTGCTAATCACCAGTTGCCCCTAGCTGCATCCCTCTGAATCATCCAAATAGTTTCCATGGAAGAATGTTCAAGCTTCACACAAAATTTGGTATAGATTTGTTGATCTAATTATGCAGTCATTTTTAATGTGATGGCCACACAGTACACATGCTTACTCAGTGGAGTCTACCTCCCTCACTGACTAGTATAATGAAGTTGTCATTGTTCACACATGCACATTCCAGTCCACTCTCCTTGGCTGACAGGTTACATCGATATCATACAAAGTTTTATCATTATATTAACAATGCCTCAACTTTTTCCAGACAGACTTCATATTATAGAATAGAGATTGTAAATTGTGTGTTAGAACAGGGAAGCTATCGTAAGGGCAAGGGAAGAAATGGTGACTTTTAGGAAACCTAAAGATTTTTTTGGTGATGGAAACAGCAAGTTTTATTCCCTGTCCAGAAATCTATACACAAAACAAATTCCTGATGAAGGCGGTCTCCTTAGGAGCATGGTATGAAATGTCTGCTTTATATTAATTGTCACTACATGTCACTCCCAGGTCCACAATATCTTTCAGACACAGAATTGGTGACTGTACTTGGGAGGAAGATCTCTGATTTAATGCTGTGTTGGTATGTAAATTTGCATTTATTTAACTCTTAAAGAAGGAGGGTGTAATTTTCAATAGAAAAGATAAATAGAAGAAAGTGTTGGAAAGAGGAATGTCCCTCTTCTCTTAAAAATATATTGTTTTTCTGGCTTTTTGAAACCATGCAAATGAATTTGTTAGATGTACTCACATTAGCTCCTGTTTTACCATAATTATCTTTCCATTTAAAAAACAATTATCTTTAAAAATAAGGGTTGGGGGAGTTATCCTGCCAATAATACACAGCTCAGTGATGCTCTGGGCAGAGATGTGGCACGTCCAAGCATGAGAACATTATCTGTCTTCCTTACATTTCTGCGGAACAGGGAGGCTTCTGTGTGGTAAAGTCCTCTTCCCGAAGACCATTTCTTTCCTTCCCTTTTTAGAGCGTTTGGCAGGTTCATGTTTCTGGCTGGGTGATTCTGCCACCACGGTTCTCATTCAGCATTTGTTATTGAGTTCTGCTGTCTTGCTCATCAGAACCAGGGTATTTTATGAGATTTGTATTTGTCACTTTATGTTTTAGAAGTTCAGGATGGAATCAGGTGAATAAATCTTTTCTAAAATGAAAATAATGTTAAATATTTTTCGTCTCACCTACTGATAAGAGTAATTACTTCCATGCTCTTTTGTTAAGGAAGTTGAAAATCAGCTTCTTATGCCACTTACCTGAAATACCCCATAGGGTTACATGAGAACACAGTGTCTGAATGCAGCGCATATGTAAATAATATGAGGAAATCTAGGTTTGAGAAGTATCTACTTTGAACTTCCTCAAATATCTGGTATTTTGCTGGATATCAATTTAGTGCATTTTTCCTTATTTCATTTGAACCATATCCTAACTCACAGCCTTTTCCAACTCCTCACACTGCCAGGAAATAAAATTCTATTTCACATTTATAGAGTCCATCATCCAATCAAGCAAAGCAAATACTCTAGCCTTTGTAAGAACAGATAATGCACAGATTTTCATGAACTTGGGTCACATCATATTTCCTACAACCTCCTGTCAGTGACCGGTCTCCATTGATTGGCTTGGAACACATATTTAATCCTGCCCCTGGCACCAGCGACAGGAAGAGGTACCCTGTATTATTCCAGCTTTCTCAGGAACACAAAAATTGGAACAAGGGAAACTGTTTAAATTCTTTAGAAAAAAAGGTATTTCAAAGCTTTTAAAATTTTTAGCCCAGAATTGTGTTACTATTAAAAATAATAAACTTTCAAGACAATATAAAGCTGTAATAGAGACAGTGTGATATTGGTGAAAGAATAGACAAATGTAACACTGGAACAGAATAGAGAGCCCAATATAGACCCCCCTAAATATGGTCAACTGATCTTTGACAAAAGAGCAAAGGCAGTACCATGGAGCAAAGAATTTTTTTTAACAAGTGGTGCTGGAATTACTAGACATTCACACATAATGAATCTAGAGACACCTAATCCTTCACAAAAATTGACTCAAAAGGAATTATAGATCTAAATGTAAAAGGCAAAACTATCAAACTCCTAGGAGATACCACATGAGAAAACCTGTATAACCTTGGACATGGTGATGATTTTTTAGATACAGCACAAATGGCATGTTCTATGAGAGAAAAAATTCATAAACTAGCTTCATTAAAATTAAAATTTTATGCTTTGCAAAAGACATTGTCTAGATGATAAGAAGATAAGCTATAGACTGGGAAAAATATTTGCCAAAGACATCTAATAAAGGACCGTTTTCCAAAATATACAAAGAACTCTTACAACTCCCTCATAAGAAAATAAGAACATGATTAACATATGAGCCAGAGACCCTCACAGACATGTCACCAAAAAAAGATACTCATATGGAGCACATGCAAAGATACTCTGTATCATACATCATTCAAGAGATGCAAATTTTAAAAAAATGACATACCACTATACATCCATTTGAAAGGCAAAAATCCTGAACACTGACAACACCAAATGCTGGTGAGGGAGTGGAGCAACAGGAATTCTCATTCATTGCTGATGGAAATACAAAATGGTGTAGGAGATTTGGAAGTCAGTTGGGCAGTTTTTTACAAAATTAAACATGCTATTACCATATAACCCAGCAGTTTCACTCATGGGTACTTATCCAAAGGAGTTGAGAATATGAATTCACACAAAAATTTTCATATGGCTACAAAATGTGGCAATTATTCAAAACTGGCAAAACTTAGAAGCAACCAAGGTGCCTTTCAGTAGGTGAATGGAAAAATAAGTTGTGGCCCAGCCAGGCAGTGAAATCTTACTCAGCAATAAAAAGAAATGAGCTGCCAACCTAAGAAAATACATATAGAAACCTTAAATGCATATTACTAAGTGAAAGAAGACAGTCTGAAAAGTGTACATACTATATGATTCCAACTATATGACATTCTGGAAAAGACAAAACTATGGAGACAGTAAAACCATCAGTGGTTTTCAGGGCCTGTGGGGGTTTGAAGAGATGACGAGGCAGAGCACAGAGAATTTTCAGTGGCAGTGAAACTACTCTGCTTGACACTATAGTCATGGATACTTGTCGTTACACATTTGTCCAAATGCATAAAATGTACGACACCAAGAGTGAACACTAATGTCAACTGTGGACTCTGGATGATGAAGACATAATGTAGGTTCATGGATTGTAACGAATATTGCATCTGGTAGGAATATTGATAATGGAGGAGGGAGACTGTGCATGTTTGGGGCTCAGAAGTTATAGGGGAATCTCTGTACCTTCCCCCCAATTTTGCTGACCTAAAACTACTCTAAATGCAGCTTATTTTTAAAAATACAATAAAAATCAGGTTCATTATTTCTAATTGCTTCCCGTAGACTTTCACTGGGTAGTACATCTCCATGACACATAGGTGGTATTGCTCTTGGGCAGGTGTTCACCAGGAGACCACAGTTTTTGCTTTTAGGTGACACCAATATCATGCATCAGAGTTGGAACTGCACTCTATATGGTTAATAACAGAAGAACAATTTGGAAAAACACATTTGAAACCTGAAAAGATCATGATTTTCAGGTTTCTATCGCTGGTCAAACCACATCAAACTTGTACTGGGCAAAAAGATCTGAAAACCCTTTCTTTTTCTCAGTTGCTCAGAGGCATTTTTGCTGGAAGTTGGATGCAGTTCAGGAGTACAGTTGGGTGGGAGTTGCAGTCACAAAACCTGCCTCAATTAGGTTAATCCCTAAACTGATAAGATACAAAATTTATCACCTTGGATACCATGTATGTTGATATATCTCCCAAAATAGCAGGAGGATATAGTTTCTTCACTTTATAACTGCGTTTCAGCAATGACATCGAGAACAGCATGGTAGGTGAAGACAGAAGGTGTGTAAGGTATGTGAGTATATGACTCCTCAAACTTTAGAATAATAAGATTTGTAGAAGAAATTATACATATATGTAGAGATTATAAGTGATTTTAGTATTTGCTCTTACACTTTTATATGTAGTGCACTTTATTATATATTTTTATATTTTATGTAATTCCAAAAATGGCTAATGAAATTTTATTCACATATATAAATATTCTTTATATATAAAACACTATTGCACTTATGTTCTTTATGTGTAAAATCTTTAAACATAAAATATTTTGGTAAGATGTCCAGATATGCATGTTATAAATAGCATATAGATATAAACATATAGAAACAAATATGTTGATAGAAAAGTATTTACAGGTAAATATGGAAATTATTGCTGTAAATTGAACATGTAGCCTTACTAAGGTACATCATTTCCCTATAAGTAGAATCATCCTAACTTGTATACAATTCCAAAAATTATATTAATAAACTGAACTATTCTTCATCAAAAGTTCATTCCTTATACATATTGTTCTTTAAGCTTTATATTAATATTTTATTGAAACTACATTCTAAAATATTTCCCACATCAGGCTGGTTTTATAATTTTGGGACTCTGGGTATAAAAATGGTAAACTAAGATTATAAACTTGGACATACTTATTATTACCTTCCTGCATTTATTATTGGAATCTGATATCTATATCAGTACAAAATAAGCTGCTACAGTTTAGAGACATTTGTAGGAAAAGTAATAATTGAATGAAATAAAAATGACTTCATTTTATATGTAGTATTCAGCAAAACTGAGGTCTTAGGACACAATAGATGATGTCTGTAACTTCAGGTTTTTAAAAGTAATCAATACGGAAGTTAGTCAGAATGCACATGTGAAGAACCCAGA
The DNA here is from genome assembly GCA_004027475.1 of Anoura caudifer. Classification (NCBI taxonomy): domain Eukaryota; kingdom Metazoa; phylum Chordata; class Mammalia; order Chiroptera; family Phyllostomidae; genus Anoura; species Anoura caudifer. Next base: position 18,744 of record PVKU01011525.1, on the reverse strand, counting down.
AGAGGCACACTCTGTGAGTGAAGCTTGAGATGCACCTACCAGCATGGGCTACTTAAGACAAATCTCATAGTTATATGAGATCAAAATCATATTTCACACTGTAACTTAAAGTCCAGGGAAGATATAGATATCAGTCAGTATAATTTATCAGGAAATAATGGACTTAACAAAATTATAATCTCTGACATATTAGCTTCAAATAATTATGTATAAACTTTGGAATTACTATGTAGCTGTCCATCCAAACTCTTTCTTCTATTCCATTACCGTTTGGGAGTAGTTGTCCAGAAGGGGCCAACTTCCCCAGCCCCTTCCAATAAGCCTAGCTAGCTGTGCTCATGGGTGTTGCATAAAGTCTCATACACCATTGTAGGTCAGGTTCACACCCGCTGTTACCTCCTCCTCCCCGTGAGTACTGACCAGGGAGAGCATCAGGAGTAAGTGGTACTGGTGACAGAATGGCCATCAGCCTGGGCTTCTGAGTGGCTCCAAAGAGTAAATACTTCTTGCCCAAAGACATGAACAAGACTTTATTAATGTTAAGACATTTCATTTACATCACATTTATAATACTCCTTCCTTCCTTTCCCCAACCCCTGTCCCTGTAACAGATTAACTATGTGGTGAGAACACTACAGACAATTAGAAGTTGAAGAAAAGCTGTTCATGAAGTATACAGGCAAAGGAACCAAGGGGTTCCCTTGTACTTTTTAACCAAACTTAAGCCTTTTCTAAGTTGTCACCAAGGAATTTTCTGTTGGATTTAATGTTACTGTTAAAAAAAAAATTGAAATTAAAGAGCATGGAACTCAGTGCAGTAGAGATAGTTTAATGTCGTATTTTCATGTTCTTATTCTTCATTAATTAGTTTAGTGCCATGATTCTTCAGATCCTTTTTTGATGGACAATATTAAAACTTATTTTTGGTTACATCCTATGCACAAGGTGAAAGTAATAGAAAGACAGATGAGGCAAAGTCATGCTGTGATGACACCCTTTAAAGAGAAGAAATCGAGTGCTGCTTAGAATTCATAAAACATCATTGTTGACAAAGGTGTCCCCTCCTGCCAAGGATGTTTAGTAAGTCTTATTCATGGCATTTCATTTGGGCAGGTTGTGGCACAGTCTGCTCATAAGGAAACATTTTCAAAAGGAAGAGCACTACACTTGGTGGCTTCAGAGTCCCTGGCAGCAAAGGAGGTGCGTTAGGGCTACGGGCAGGAGGATGGCAGATACAGCCTCCCAGGATGGACGAATGCTTCTGCACTTTGTTGGTTCAGGGACCTCTCCGGGGGATACAATGACTTTTGTTTGGAAGGAACCACCCTGTCCCTGATTGTTACATCCCCAAACAGTCTGTTACCTCTTTTCTTTTTCCAGAGCGGTGAAGTATCACAATTTTCTTTGCTGCTCATTCAAGCAAGCCAGGAGTACTGTGAAAAGCAGGGCACTGAACATGAGAAGTGTGTCTACAAGTAAGAAACAAAAAAGAAATAATAGAAACAATTTTCTAAAGGTGTAATACACACTCAGGATGGGTAAGCAGGAGAAGGACATGTTACATAGAAAGAGACAAAATGGGTGTCCTGGGTACCATTTCAGGTCTGGCACTCTGTTGTATACTTCGCTGTGTGTTCCATATCATCAATGCTCATTTACTCATAGTTTATATAAAGCCAGTTTGGATTTTGACCCATTGTTGATTGTTCTATATGGATTTGTTACTACTGTATTTCTCTCCATCTCAGTGAATGGCAACACCATTTACAGTTCTTCAAACCAGATGCTTTCAAATTCATTTTTAAATAAATAATAATTTATTTAAAAGACTACTTTTTTATATCTGCAAACCCTAAAGATCCTTGAATAGAGTGCTCACCTCCTTTCAAATAGAGCACTCCTCCCACAGTTCATACCTAATTCTAATCCAAGCCACCGTTACATCGCACATGGAATGTGGCAGTGTCACCTGGACTTTCCTGCCTGCTGTCACCACCACTCAGGGTCTTCTCTCTATGGAGCACCTGGAGAGGTCCTTACAAATAGAAGTCATTCAGTGGTCTCGTCTGCTTCACACTGTCCAATGTCTTCACATCTCAGAATAAAATAAATAATAATATCTCAGTTTATAACTATCTACATGATGTAGCCACCACACCACCTCTTTGTTTTCATCTGCCATTTCTCTCCATACACTGGTCTTGTCTATTTATCTTGATTAATGGGTCTCAGATATGGTTACTTGTTCCTCCCACTAATTTTAATGCCATCTCTTCCCATACTTGCTGTAGGGCTGTGCTTTATGCATCATAATAGAGAACCTGCCAACATATAAATGAAGGTTGCCAAGCTCTAGTCCTACCTTCTGATATGGTCCAAATTGTGCTTTGTTTTCTTGTAAAGCACTTATTACTTCCCTGACATATCAAATATGGCTTAGTCTATTGGTTGGTTAGCTACTAAATTCAACTAACATTTTATTCCTATGAGAGCAGACACATTGTCTTTCTTTTCTTTTTTAACTACTGTATTCTCAGCACTTAAAATAATGTCTGGTAAGTGGTAAATGTTAATAATTAGTTGTCAAAAATTATGAAATGACTTTCAATTTTTTAGAATAACTTACTTTTTAAATTATAGTTTCTTTTAATTCCACTGATTTTTTCAGGCACGGCCTGGTATTTATGGATTATTTTTAAAACTTTTATTAAACTTACTGAGGTGACATCACATTTCAAGTGTACAATTCTACAATAAATGACCTGTATATTGCATTGTGTGTTCATCATCAGAAGTCAAATCTCTTTCCATAACCATATACTTGTATTTGACCCCCTTTCTTACCTTCCTACCCTTTCATCCCTCTGGTAACCACCATACTGCTGTATTTGTCTATTAGTTTTTGTTTGTTTATTTGTTTCTCTTGTTTGTTCATTCGTTACTTTCAGCTTCATACCCCACATATGAATGAAATCATATGGTTGCTCACTTTTTCTGTCTGACTTATTTCACTTAGCATGATATTCTCAAGACCCATCCCTGTTGTTGCAAATGGCAGTATTTCGTCTTTTCTATGGCTGAGTAGAATTCCATTGTATATATCTACCAGTTATCTATTGAAGAACATTATGACTTTTTCCATATCTTGGCCAGCACAAAAATAATACTATAATGAACATAGAGGTACATATATCTTTATAAATAAATGTTTTTAAAATTTGAAGATGGGGAACACAGGGGTACATTTATATTTACTAATAAATGATTTCAAATTTTTCAGGTTGATACCCAGAAGATAGGTTGCTGGGTCATATGGTAACTCTAATCTTAATTTTTTGAGGAATCTCCACACTGTTTTCCATAATGCCTGTACCACTTTACATTCCCACTAGCAGTGAATGAGGGTTCCTTTTTCTCCACAACCTCTCAAACACTTATAATTACTTGTCTTGTTGATAACAGCCATTCTACAGGTGTGAAGTGATATCTCAGTTTAGATTCAATGTGCATTCCCCTAACAGCTAGTGAAGTTGAGCATCTTTTCATGTATCTGTTGGCCATTTGTAGGTCTTCTTGGGAGAAGTATCTGTTCAGGTCCTCTGCCCATTTTTAATTGAATTGTTTGTTATTGTGTTATTGAGTTGTGTAAGTTCTTTATATATTTTGGATATTAACCCTTTATCAGAAGAGTTGTTTGCAATTATTTTCTCCCATCTGGTTTGTTGGCTTTTTTTATTAACAGTTTCATTTGCTGTGCAAAACCTTTTAGTTTGATGTAGCCCCTTTTGTCTAATTTTGCCTTTACTTCCCTTGCCTTTGAGATCAAATTCATAAGATGTTTTCTTGACCAAGGTCCATAAGTTTAGTACCTGTATTTTCCTCCATGTAATTTATTGTTTTAGGTCTTATATTTAGGTCTTTGATCCATTTTGAGTTAATTTTTTCATATTGTGACAAATAACAGTCCAGTTTCATTCTGTCACCTGTGGCTTTCCAATTTTCCCAGCACCATTTATTCAAGAGGCTTTCTTCCTTCCATTGTATGTATTTGGCCCTGCCACTTCCTGTGAAACAAAAATGTTTACCAGGTGTCTGATTAATTAAGTTGGGTTAACAACTGAGGACAGAAAAATTACTAGGAAAAATATAAACGGGCAACAAAAGCAGCAACAGGTTAACTGTGACTATGATTGATTGAAAATACTTCCTATTTTAAAAAAGTGTCTGCATTGTACAGATTGTTTTGGTAACCTTGCACAAATTTACATGGAAAATATTTTTCTAAACACCAATATGCTAGTATGATTTTTTGGATGGTGCACATTGTCCTAATTAGATGGAAACTTTCTTAACTCTCTTCCCCCTGATAGCATTAGAGATATACAAGAGGAAAATGTTTGTATATATTTGACATAACAAATATAAAAGTTTTCTTAGGTATGTACCTCAATCCATTAGGCTTTGCACCAATCTCCCGCATGGACTTTTAGGAGAAGATGAGACTGGATTTCTCCTGGCCACTCATTCATGCATAACAATGTGTATTTAGCCATACTTAAGTCAGGGTTTGACTAAATTGCATAATTTTTTAACAATGCTCATCTTTATTGACCAGTAAGTTTCTAGAAGGCAAAGATTCTAATTTAGTCTCCCTGGTAGACATCTTGCTGGCATATTTGTTGAACAAATCATCTCCTAGGTCTAATCTTTCAAAGTTGGATTCAAGTTCCAAGAGCCTTTCACTTTATTTACATGATCACCGATTGAAGGTCCACATGGGCAACTTACACCTGCAGGTTACTTTCTCCACAGCACAACAGCACACGCTTATTAGGAAGGTTTTTTGTTTGTTTGTTTGTTTTCACCATGTAACTACTTGAAGACAAGAAACCCTGTTAGATAATCAAAGCATCTATTTCCTTGTCTGTGTGTGTGTTCTTTGTCTGATCTCATTATAGTTGAACTACTCCATTTCTTGGTGTGCCCCTGATTTTCTCTGGTATTGGTGACATATCAGAGAAAATGATATGGATTTTGTGTTATGAGACCTTGATTCCTATTTAAATTTTCTGTTTTAGCAGGTAGGCGTCCTATTTAGGTCTTGCACATATGTCCTGTCTACTTTATAGACTGTGGCTCAATGTGGAAGCCACATTGATTGTGGAAGCCTTGCAATTCTCCCTGGTCAACCTGCTAGGGTGCCACACACACCAACACTGATCTGAAATCTCAGTAGAGCTTGTCACTGCAGTTCCGTTCCCAAACCTTTGGCTGTGTTGGTTCTGGTCAGGTCCATGATCAGGGGGTTGCCTCAGAATCACCTACTGCCTTAAAAAAAACCCTTTCTCCAGCTCATCCCTCTCTCAGGTCCTCCTCCTACTTTATATGCAAGGGAGGAAAGCTCTGCCTTTATTACTGTGCAACAGGCAGAGACAGGGGGTTCGCTCAGCTCCCTGCCAGCCCTGATCCCCTGAGGGAGAGGGTGAGCATTGTCATTTCCTGGTGCTCTGCTGGGGTTGACTGGGTATTATCAAGGAGTCATCCTGATGGCCACCCCTTTGGCTATATAAAGTGGACATTTCTTGGGCCTTTTTTTCCATTTCCATGCATTGCATTTCAAGGTCAAGGGATTCTCCAGTCTGAGATACACAGGAGGTGGTGCTTCCCACATACAGGGGATAAAAAGGAACTCACCACTGTGTCCTTTCTCATATCTCAACACCCCTAGACAGTCTGACTTTTTCCCTCCATCTTTTAACAGTTTTGTGATATTTGTTTCTTATACATTACCCAAGGTTTTTCATTGTAATTATTTGGAAGAATAGAGTGGAATGTACTTACTCCATCTTGTTGGAAACTAAAAATCAAGTTGTCATATTTTGAAATTACTTTTTTTCATACCACAAATTTTAAGACAAAAGGTACTTTGAAACCCAAAGAAAAGAATAAAATGAAAGATGATTAATAACACACACTTTTCTATTTTAAGGCTTTTATTTTAGTCTTATACCTCTAAAACTGCAAGTAACGAGACACAAGGGAATAAAAGAGTACTTCTTGACTGTTGTCTCCTTTTACTGCTAAAGCAGCTCAGTGACTAGAAATAAAGAAAATCACCAGGATTGAAGGCAAGAGCAGAAGCTATTAGCTCAGAAATTCTATTTCACCTCTAAGAACAGGAAAGGCAGCGATTGTAGGACTGGAGATGAGCTTGTAGGTTTAGGGGTTTCATGTAGTTTCTGGGTCCTTTTTATGTTCTTCAACTATTCAACCAAGTTAAAAGATTTGTGATGGTTCTGAGGAAGATCCACCCTCCAAACACTGAAGCATGAATTCAAAGAGGCACCAGAGAACACTAACTCTTGAAGGACAGGAGCCTGAATCAGCCATGAAGCCCATGCCTCATTCTCTCCTCCTCAGCAAGGGGGGCAAAAATCTGACTTTTAACACCATACTGATACAATTGTAGTTTTAGACAATTAACATTAAGTGTTAATTAAATGTTATCCTGTTTTTTCCACTTCTTTCTGCCTTACCAAGATTCCGGAATCACTTTATTTCTACAAACAGACTTATTTTAATAGGTCAATTAATTCAGATTTTGATTACTGGAAAATGTCTTTATTTGGTATTTATTTTTAAAGCCTGTTTTCACTGAGTATAGAATTCTAGTTTCATAGTTCATTTTTATGAGTTTCAGTTTAAATAAACTACTCCATTGTCTTTAGTCTCCCATAATTTATGCTTTAGTCCCTTTAAAAATACTTACTGATAAATCTCTGGATAATTTTAAACATAAATCCATGGATAATTTAATTTTTTTTCCTCTCTCTTTTTTTTTATGGAGGTTAATCTTTCTGTCTCAAGGCATGTGATTACATTATATTTATTTGGTTTGGGTCTGACTGATTTCTTGAACATGTGAATTTACTTTGTCTCTTCTCTCTCCCCCTTCTTTATTACTCCGGGAATCAAATTACCTGTGTGTTATATCTTTTCACCAGGGCCCATATATATCTTGGTGATAAGGAAGCCCTTTTCCTGTGTTTCCCATCCACTTTATTAATACTCTCTTCTACTCTTTCTAACATGGTATTAAATACATCAATTGAATTATTAGTATAATAATAATAATTTAATTACAGATATATACTTTCCTTTCAATTTTATTTATAGATTCTAATTCTTTGGTAAATTTTTCCTCAAATCTAATTTCTTAAACATATTCATCATAGTTAAGAATTTAAGACAGATAACCTCTACTTTACCTTTGGGTCTATTCCTGGAACATCAAGTAACTTGAATTGAAGGCTGGACATGAAACATAGTAGACTGTATAATATTATTGTACAATGTTGTATATTGTCTTTCTCCAGACTATTTGATTTTATTCTAGGCCACACTTATAATGGCAGAAGCTCATGTTGATGCACTCAGAGACTAAAGTGGCTTTGTGAGAGTTTGTCTATTTTCAGTGTTGCTGTCTACCCTTGAGAAGTCCATTAAGGGTTTCCCCATGAAGCTTACAGCACTTACCAAAGTATATACTTTGATCTACTTAGAGTTTAGCTTTTGAGCCACTATTTTTTATTTCTTGGTCATTCATCTTTTAGCAGCTTAGAATTTGGCAAATGTTTGGAGAGGAAATTCCACACAGAATGTCAGGCTCAGTATTTTGAAGTTTTATTTTCTCTGAGGTCTTATATCCTCAAATCTTACCTACACTGATTGCTTTTGAATGCCTTCAAGTGGTTGGGGGGTTTGTGCATTTTGTCCAGTTATTTTGGTTGTTCTTGATGAAAAAAAAAATAGGACTGATATAAGCTACTGCTATATAGATGGAAGCAGAAATGTTTATTTGCTTCATTTGTCTTAAATATTGATACCTGTGAGGTCAGGAACCAACTGCCTTGTTCATAATTATGTCACCACATTTTACTTTTGTGCTCATACATGGCCTACCTTCCATGTACTCAAATTTACTCATTTGACACACATTATACACAGAGGAGACTTCTCTGATTCTTTCTTTTTTGTGATTACTTTTTCACATTTCAGTTTATTACTTTTGTCTGCATGATATATGTACATATATTTAAAAGCAAAGTTTAGTTACAATTTTATAAAAGAAATAGTTATCTTTTCCACTCATCCTTATACCCCTCCCTCCACCCACCCCACAATTATTTTCCTTTTACAGTAAATTACATTCTTTTTGTGGTAATGTCTATTGTTATTTTTCCTCATGTTTCTAAGTAAGATCTTTATGCTCTTTGACAAAAATAACAATGGGCTGACTAGAGCTATGGTTTAAATGCAGCTATAAGTAAATATATGTATGTTTGTAACTCATTATCCAAGATACATTCCAGCTATAACATCCTACAGGAATGTTTATTTTCCCCAGAATCTAGGAGATTAATGCACAGTAACCCAGGGGTTTCAAACTCATTTGCACCAGGGGCCGTATCAGCCTTGCAGTTGCCTTCAGAGGGCCGAATATAGAGCTCCTTGCCCCTCATTATGGTGTGGTTACATTTATACAGTCCTAAAATTACATTTGGCCTTTCAAAGGCAACCACAAGGCTGATGTGGCCCCCGGGTGAAAATGAGTTTGACACCCCTGCAGTAACCCATTGTAACTTCAATATAAAGTTATGCTAAAATAAAATTGATCTCTTCACAATACATCTATGTCCACAGGCTGATCTTTTAAAAGTGGTTACAGTCCATGGGGATATTACATAAAACCAACCCTCTAATCTTCTATCATTTCCACTATTCTAATCCCCTTAAACCCAAAGCTCCTTCCATCCTGCCTGTACCTCCCAAATAACCTGTGTTCTGTCACCCTGACTCTCAGCCCTGTGTATCCTTCACACCTCATGTAACTCAGGGACTGACAGTGGAGTCACAATTTTCCAGGATGTAACAGGATATAACCAATTTACTAACAGATGATGATTTTTTCATTCTTTTGCAAAACTCCCCCAAACAAAGAAGACAACTATGGTCTTATGCTGCAATCATTTTTTTTTTTTTGGACACTGACTCCGACTCACGAAGATCTCAATTGAAAGACACAATGCCTTTCTCTTCATCCCAGTTAGTCTGAGGGGCTTTTGTTTTTGGTTTTTTTGTTTGTTTGTTTGTTCGCTTTTAAATGCCATGTAAGCACTAGAAAACTAGTACATTGTCTTTTTCATAACTGTGTCCCCAAGGTTGCGTACAGTACCTGTCACAGAATAGTACTAGACAAATAATGCTTGGATAGTGAATGGGTATAAATTGATATGAGTAATCCATTTAGTGGCATCAACCTAATACTTACCAAGGTCCATACCTAACTTGCTTTGCCTTTTTCTCTTTTCCCTTCTTTTATCCTAGTCAAATGTCTGCATATTTTCTCTGTATCCCTCCCATTAGTCTGCCATTATGCCCTCTTATCCTTTTAATTTTATTCTCTCTCTCTGTAAACAATCCTTCTCTTTATCATTAAAACATTTTTTTTCTCTTAAAAGCCATACAGAATCACTAGTCCCCAAAGCTCACATTGCATTCCAGCTCTTCCCCTGTCGCTCCATTTTCTCTTACATCTGTATATGTGGAAGAGCTCTCTACATATCCTAAATCCCTCTGTATGGCTTCCAACTGCATTGATTCTTCAAAATTGATAAGTACAAAAAAGTGCAAAATGTTTTGAATTATTATCACTGAATTCCTGAAGAATGTGCATAGGACTGTATCCTATGAGCATGCAATCTTAGAAGCAAAGAAGCACTGAGGAACAGATATCACTTATAGCGGAGAAGTTCCAAGAAAGTCCAGATTAAATCTGAAAAATCAAATTGCCATGAGGTTTTAAATTCTGGTTCAGTTGACTTGTTGTAATCTATAATTCATGGTACTCACATCTAAATTAACCTGAAATGTTTGAAATGATTTGCTGTAAAGTATAGAAAGGACCCAAAGACTTGAACAGGAATGATTCATTTGTGATGCACATATCCATCTCTTATTCCCAAAAGAGTTCAGAATTTACTCTTTTTCCTTACATTATTTATATTCCAGTGAGAAATTCACTATATTAATTGCTGAGTTCTGTCTTACATGCAATTTTGTTGGTGGTATAAATTGTAGGATGATAATAGTTAAAATTTTCTATACTAATTTTTTGTAGGGGTGTGTGGTTGGTTAAGAACTGTGGGTTTATTGTAACAGAAGTAAATTCTCCAATGGAAAAGTTGGAAAGTCTCCCCAACCTGGGTGATTGGGGAGAATTCAGGGAAAGTCACAGAATTCATCTGTAGAGTAAATGCAGGCCGTCTGGCTTCCTCACCCAGGTGTCTAAGTAACTAAGGGAAGCAGTGTTCCCATAACCTTGCATGGGCCCGATAACTAGTGTTCTCATAGCCTTGAGACTGGGTCCGATAAACTGTTCCCATAACATGAAGTGGGCTAGCATCTGCAGAATTATGCTATGTTATATAATTTTCTGGCTTGAAGCCGACTTTGTTCACCTCTAGTACTTAAGGCAGTAGGGGCTTCTCACTAGAGACACACAACTTGCAGTATGTGTGGCTCGCCCACCCATGAATAAAGGCATGTCAAGCATCTCCACAGCTCCGTGCATTTTCTTCCGTCTCCCCGAAGCTAGAGTGGACCTGCCAGGCCTTGACAGGCTGCAGCACACCATCCCACACAGGCACATTTTGACTAGGGCAAAATAGAGTATTTAAGGCTGAATAAGTGTTACATACAGTTTATACAACATGTAGTAATTTATTTTTAAAATGTAACCATAGACTATATTTCAAACAGACATCTGGATTAGTATTTGCTTTAGCTGTTCAATGCCTTACACAGAAAGATTTTAATATAATTTTTAGGAAAAACTGAAGTGTTCTGGAGGTAGTCTTGAAATCTGTCTTTAACTGAGTGATGTGAAAATCCAGACACACTGACAAACATCCGTGTGTATTTTACGTTTTCTGTTTAGAAATGGTGTGGTATAACATCTTCACATCTGTGTCCATTTACCTGAGTTATTGCATTTTAAATACATAGTTAGCTGATAACATCATATATTAAAGATGCAAATTATGCATTCATTAAAGAGAAACATCCAGCATTTCAGGAATGCTGCACACAGACTTCAAAATGAACTGATTGCCAAGGTGAGAATACAGTGTTGGTCTGCTGGCCAGAATGTCATTATAGATTGCAGAAAATTTTTTCCCTTAGATCTTTCTCATTGCAGACCCTGCAGATTCTCTGACTTAACCCATGGCTATTCCTAGGTCAGAGACTTTTGGATAATATTATCAGCAAATGGAAGAACTGCCATACTTATCTTACTGACCTATAAAACAGAATAACAAATTTTTTTAAAAAAAATTTCAATTACAGTTGACATACACTATTATAAAACAAAGAACAGTTTGATGGCAATTTAAAAGTGAAAGCCTCTTCTCTTTTAAAATGAAAATAAAAGCTGTAGCACAGTTCTGGAGAAACCGTAAAGACCAGTGCCCTCAAAGTCTTAACAGAAGCAGGCCTGGTTACTTTCATTACACCGTGTTTAACCAACCAATGGTTGTGTTTTAGAAGACAGGTTTACCAACTGGTTACTTCAGTTGCTTCTGATCCAATTTTACTTTATTTGCTGCAAGTTCTAACATGCAGTAAGCAGCTGTTTATCCTGCCAAAACTGTTGCTTTGTTTTTCCTATTCCAATAAGCATGAGACCCTGAGGTGTTACGCAGATCTCTGGCTCGGTGTCATTATTAATTCCAAAGGCATTTCAATGACTCCACAAGTCCACAGGGCATATTGGTGATCTTCCATGTCAACAATATGCTGATGTTACCTGGAAGGTTGAAAGTGGTAGGTATGTGTTCCAGAGAATGAGGAATACATTTCATTAAAATGAAAGTTCTTGCATCCTCTCACAAATTTCTGAAGTCTACATGCATGGGACAAGTTATTAGACCTTGTGTTTCTAACCACTAAAAGGCTGAAATTCCAAAATCAAGGTGCCAGAATGGTAGGGTTCTTAGTAAAGTCTCTTCCTGGTAATGCCCTCATGTCACCTCCCTTGGTGTATGCATAGGTACATGTGCACACACACAGATCACATGTCTGTTTCTCTTTGTATAAGAACATGAACTCCATCCTAGAGCCTTACTCACTTCCCAAAGGCCCCATCTTCAAAATACCTTCACTTTGGTGGTAATGTTTCAACATGTGAATCTGCGGGAGGCTAACCTCTCTTTGGTAAGAAATAATGCTTTTCAGGAATAAAGCCAGAATTCATTAACTCACAACAGAAAGGGGAATATGCACTAACATTCTCTGGAATTAGTGAGTTTTGCCTCATGCAAAATGTATGCCTGAATAAAAAAGAAAATCTTGTGAGTCAGACAAAAGCAATAAAACAACAACAAAAACCAAGCAGGAAATTCTGTTAAAGGAGAGACCTTCACATGCTTCACCTCCCAACCCAATCCTTTGTTTTTTGGGAGTTACAAGTTTCCTCACACCTGTGTGGTCTTCAATGCTGTGGACACCAAAATTGTTCTGGCATTACCTGTGTAGAAAATCTTTGTGGGGGTCTTCTATAATAGATTCTCAATTGTGGTCAGTTTTTGACGTTTTGGGGAGTTCTCCTCACCATGAATCATGATACAAAGACTTCTGGACACAGGGAAGCCCATGTAACATTTCAGCATACTGAACAATTATAGGATTTTTAAAAAGGCAATTCCCAACACTTATATTACACCCTGCAAAATGCATGTGATTACATGTAACACACTTTTATTGCAAAAGGGAGAATGGACTGATTTTCTCACCATGATTTCAGGAAGCCTTATCAGTTCATGCAGTCTCAACGTGGTTGCCTGGATACTTTTTCTTGGCTATTATTCTGATTAAAGGGCAATCTAGAGCTTTTTTTAAAAAAATTGATATGTCATTTGAAATGTTATCAGCTCTTCCTTACATTGATTTGTCAAGTAGGGTTTTGAGCATTGTTATTTAAAGATGGTTTTTCAATAGGTTAAAATAAGAAGTTGATTCTCTCATTTTTCTTAGCCCCCTTTAAGTGTATGCTGGTACTAACTGCAGTGACACTTTTATGGGATCAAATGGATTCAGTGGATTTGGGGGTTGTAGGCATGAAGGATGATGCCAGACTTCCTATTGTACAATTTCAAGATAACCAACCATTATTGTGAATAAATGGCCATCAGAATAAATCTTGAGGAAAAAAAAGCCTCAAAAATCAACATTTTGGGAGGACTTTCAAAACACCTATCTTTGATATTGCAATTAATGGTTAAGGAAGTAAAAATCCCATTGTCCTGATTCAAAGCAAATTAAGGATATAAAAATTCATACCAGCAATCCATACATTTAAATACATTATTAATTTTCTTTAGGTATAATATGCATACAATAAACAGCATGCATTTAAAATATACAATCTGGTAAGCTAGAAGTACATATCTGTGAAACAATCATCATGATCCCAAGAGAAAACACATAAACACCCAACATTTGGGGGGGTCCTTTGAGACTAGCTCCCCCAGCTCTGCTCGAGCCCCATCCTCAGGCAGGCACTGCCTGCATTCGTTCACTATGTACACATCACCCTTTTTTTAGATTTTCATAAATGGAAGCAGTTTGCATTCTTTATTTTCTGATTTCTTTTGCTCAGAATCATTACTTTGACATTCATCAATGTTTGTGTATCATTAGTTCATTCCTTTTCTTTACTGAATAGCATTCCACTGTAGGGGTAGACCAAATTGTGTTTTTTTCTCTTCACTGATTATACAGATTTGAGTTATTTTCAGGTTTTTCCTCTTACAAACAAAGCCTCAATGGACAGCCATGTTTATTGTAAGGACATATGGGAAGATCACATGATAAGTGTATATTTACATTTTAAAGAAATTGCCAAATTGGTTTTCCATGTTTCCACAATATTGCAGTCCTACCAATCATGTATAAAAGTGCCAGTTGCTCCATATCCATATCCTCATCAACATTTGCTCTACTCAGGCATTTAAAATATTTTAGCCATGTTGTAACAGTGGGAATTGTAACAGTGGGGGATTCTAACCAACCCCATCATTCTTTTGACATTATTTCTGTAAATGCTCACTCTGACTAATGTTTAGCTTATAGATTAACCAGCATGTTTATATAAGAATCCTAGGAACTACCTTCAAAAGATACAGACTCCGACCTTTGGGCATGCCAACCTCAGGAGATTTGTTGACTTTCAACTGTGGAGCCAGGATGACATGAAGCCAGAATGACTAAACCAGGATGATGCACACCAGGTCATCATCGTCCTGATCAGAATGCACTGCGCCCATCAGCACATGGAGAGCTTTTCAAACCCCTCCCTTGATCTTTTTGTTCAGCTTCCCCTCTCCCTCCTTATGAAAACCTTTGCCTGAGCAGAGATAGAGAGATGGGCTTTGAGAGGTAAGTTCCCCATCTTCCAGATGGCTGGCATCCGAAAATAAACCACTTTCCTGTACATCTGCTACTGACTCTTGAGTATTGGCTTTTGAAATGGCAGGCAGCAGGACCTGCAATGGGTTACAGTTTTTTGGTGACTCAGTAGGGACAATGTGGACTCTGGTAAAGCCTGGAGTCACAGCTGACATGCATTTGGTTACAATTCTAATAGGCACATGCAATGTTGTTTTAGCTTGCATTTCCTGAATGACTTACTTTTTTTTCATTTATATAGGCATTCTCTATCTTTAGTGAAGTTTCTGTTTAAGTCTTTTGTATATTAAGTATATTGTCTGTTTTCTTATTACAGGTTTTGGAATCCTTTATATGTCTTCATATCCTGAATCAAATCTTCTATAAGATATATTCTTTGCAAGATATTTCCAGGTCTTGTGTTTTCATTCTTTTAACACTTTTTTTTAAGAAGAATTCTTAATTTTGATGACATCTAATTTACACATTTCTAAAAGTTTTGTGAACTATGATTTGGTATCATATTTAAAAAATATTTAAACCAAAATTTAAAAGATTTTTCCCTATGTTTCCTTTCAAAAATTTTATAGATTCAGATTTTTTTTATTTTTTATGTTTGCATATTTATGTATATTTATTTTTTCCTCGTTTTACATTTTTTATGTTTGCATATTTACATAGATTTATTTTTTCACAATAAAAAAGTACAGTTTTCTGCCTTTTCCCCACACCTCCCTCCCCTGTTTCCATTCCCCCTTGTTATTGTCCATGTGTCCTTTATAGTTGTTCCTGCCAACCCTTCACCCTTTTCCCCCACTATCCCCTCCCCTTTCCCCTCTGGTCACTGTCAGCCTGTTCTCAATTTCAGCGTCTTTGGTTATATTTTGCTTGCTTCTTTGTTTTGTTGATTAGGTTCCTGTTAAAGGTGAGATCACATGGTATTTGTCTTTCACTGCCTGGTTTATTTCGCTTAGCATAGTACTTTCCAGTTCCATCCATGCTGTGGCAAAGGGTAGGAGCTCCTTCTTTCTTTCTACTGCATAGAATTCCATCATGTAAATGTACCATATTTTTTTTGATCCATTCATTTACTGATGGGCACTTAGGTTGCTTCCAGCACTTGTCTGTTGTAAATTGTGCTGCTACGAACATTGGGGTGCATAGGTTCTTTTGGATTGGTGTTTCAGGATTCTTAGGATATAATCCTAGCAGTGGAATTGCTGGGTCAAAAGGCAGTTCCATTTTTAGTTTTCTGAGGAAATTACATACAGATTTTAAAATGAGATTTTTTCCATTTTGACTTAAATTTTGTTCACTTTGAGTCCTTTTATTCTTGTCTACCATGTATCTATTAAATATATGAAGCAGTTAAAATCATTTTAATGTCTTTATATAGTAATTTTTATATGTGCATCTCTTCTAGTTCAGTTTTGACCAATGTATTGTTATCCTAATTACGAGCCTTATTCTCCTACTTTGTTTTTTGCACGCCTTCATTTAGACTGCATCAGGAATACAAAAAGGCCCCCAAAATATTAAAAATTCTTATTTGAACCATTGAACTTGTTTTACAAAGTTTTCTTCTCCCACTTCAAAAACCATGGTGCACTGTGGCATGTTGGAAATAAACCCATTTTGATTCTGACATAACAGATCAAAGAAAGCTCTGGGCTTTCAACACTCATACTGGCAGGTTGTAGGAATCCGGGGTCCCCCACCTCAGTGACGTTAGCTTTGACATCTGCACAGACCAGCTGGTAGTGGTTAGTTTGTTTCCCATCATTTGTGATTTTGAATTGGGCTTGTTAATAAGGATGGATGGGAGGCAGGTGTGGCAGTTTCTGGGCAGTTATTGGTATGTAATTGCTTCAGGCTATTGTTTTAAGCAGTTTCTATTTGTACATTATTCCAAGTGCTGCTGTCAATTGAGGCTCAGCTAGGAATACACAACTATTTCAATTAGGCTGCAATTATAAATCTAAATTAATCATGAAAAGCATCCAGATCTGGCAATTTCAGCAGAAATGTTAATAATGAAGTCTGAGTTCATATTAGCAGAACAAGTAAAAAAAAAATCCCAATCTTTTCAAGAATTTCAAGGGTTAAACAACACTCTGAGGCCAATTGCTTACTGGTAAATTTTAAAATCTATGATTTTTCACTACTGTTTACAGTAAATCAAGACTAAAATACAATCAGGATTTAAAAATTTATTTTAGAAAATGTTTAATTGTTTTATATAACTCAACTTAGCAACTTCAGCAATGGTATAATGAGGTCCTTACTGATCATGAATGTGATGTACTTTTCTAAGTCAACACAAATTAGTAAAGTATGTGGAAATATTGCCAAGTGAAATTTCTAACATGAAATTGTGTCTGCTGCACATTATTTAAGAATAAGAGGGGGACTGATCCATTTGGAGCTTCTGAACATTTTTAATTATGCAGATATTTTTATTCCATGCTTGAAAACTCACAAAAGATAACAGTTGTTTATTTAGGGTAAAAGGGAAATAGCTTGAAGTCCTGGTGTTGTTGCCTTGTTTTTCCAAGGAAAACATTAAAAGTGGAGTTATGGGAGCCCACCTTCTAACAATCATTGTGCCCAGAAGTGAGAGCAAGCTTGGTTTATCCCAGCACACCCAGCCATAATTATGACTGCTACTGCCAAGCTGCTATCTCCATTGGCACATAAGAACTGAACTGGCACATGACCTTGAAGGGACTTTATTATATTCATTCTATCACAGGGGGTAATTTGAAAAATAAAATTCCTTGGCCATAACAATGTGTATTGATCAAAGGCTGCAATAATTGCTTATCAACCACTGGGCAATACCAGAGATGTGAGTGCTGATGGGAGTAGTTCAGCAGGCAGAGGTGGGAGCTTCAGATGAGACTTGGATGTGTCAACTAGTATTTGTAAAATGTAGACATCCAAGGACATGTCCAAGCAGAGCTTCCTTACCATGGGGAGAGTCCCTCTGACTACACAGGTATTTGGACTTGAACAGACTGCTGCATGGGGGAATTTCCAAAGCTTACCACACATTGTCAAGCTGCCATGTTTGATTGCAATGTTATTTTTGTATTAAGAGAGTTTCTGTAAAAGCAATGAATCCAGTATTGCTATATTTGAACTTCATGACATGAATAATAATATTTACATTATCCTTCCACATATAGTCACCTTTAAAATCATAGTGATGGAGAAAAAAGTTATTTGGTGCAGTAAAAAGAATGAAAGTAAAAGTGTTCTTTTTATGAAGGAAATTGTGTCACATGTTCTTGGTACCCCGAAACTTAACAACTTTCTACTGTCACACATTCTAGGATATAGCCTCTGCAAGGTCATGAGGACTCTGGGTGTGGAGTGGAGGACATAGGCTTTGAAGGTGCCTTCACATATGAGTTTGGAATACATGTGGCTCCTTTAAGTTACTATGTCCATATCTGTAAGAGCAAACACAGATCAATTTTTGTGATGTTGTTTTATAAATGATTTTTTGTTAAAAATAATAGACACTGAATAATAACCTTACCTTAGACATTTTGCTAAGCACCTCAAATGTTCATCATTTTATCCTCCTAAATTCATTGTTCGGATGCCCTGCTTTTCCATTTTGCAGGTAAGAATGTGGAATCTGAGGATCACAGAGACTCACTACCTGCCCATCACAGAGCTAGTACTGGGGGCCTGGACCTGCTCATCTTCCTCACTGACTGCATGCTCAGCAGCTAAGCTCAGTGCCTGTCACCCAGTGCAAGGCTCCACTAAATGTCTGCCTTGTGGAACACATAAAACACAATTTATTTCTTTGGTTGTAGATGGCTGCATCTAATTCATACTTCTGCACAATGTTGGTGTCCAGTGAACTATATTAAAGTGTTTACCACCAAATTGTATAGCATCACTTTCAAGCCAATCTATAAGCAAATAGATTAATGAATTAAAAAATTGTATACTTTTCACTCACATTTTTCCTCTTCGGTATCTTTTTTTCTTTTTTAATTATATTTTATTGATTATGCTATTACAGTTGTCCCATTCCCCCCCCTTCATTCCCCTCCACCCTGCACACCCCCTCCCACCCACATCCCCCCCTTTAGTTCATGCCTATGTGTCATAAGTTCTTTAGCTTCTACATTTCCCACACTATTCTTGCCCTCCCCCCGTCTACTTTCTACCCACTGTCTGTGCTACTTGTTCTATGTACCTTGTCCCCCTCTCTCC
>PVKU01011524.1:0-42643 GCA_004027475.1 Anoura caudifer | reverse complement strand
CAATAACCTTGGAAATATACAGGAATGCTGGCAGGTTTAACCGATTGTAGGAGGAGTCGGAAATAGGGCTGCAGAGGAGGATTGGCGTGGGGATTTAAACCCAGGTGTGGCAGCCATTGGGGAGAGATCCATGGGGTTTCACCAGAGTGCAGGACCCACCGCTCTAGAGGGAAAAATCACCATGTGGCTATAGCAGAGAATCGCCACTTGGCTTTGCCCAAGTGGAGACCCTCTCGCAGCTTTGCCTGAGGGAGGAGATTCCATGCGGTTTCACCAGAGTGCAGACCCCTGCAGCTTTGGTGAAGAGGGAGAGCCACGAGGCTTTGCCAGAGTGGGGACCCCTTCCCCATAGCTTTGGTAGAAGAAGGACCATGTGGCTTTGGGGTGCTGCCTTTGGCTGTGTGGCCTGAGAACAAGAGAGATTTTGCCTGGAAGAGGGATGGAAAGGACTCTTGGCAGTAGGCCATGAGAAGGTGCCACATGACTTTGGATTAATTAGAGATCCTGCCTGGATGATGACAGGGCTGAACGGTGTCAAGAGCCTGGATCCCAGACGTGTGCTTCTCTTCCTGAATTACGGATTACGGTACCCTGAATTAGGGCAGAGGGGGAGAGGAAGTGCTGTGGGCATCTCTGGGTATCCTAAAGGACTTCGATATTTTTTAATGGAGACATTAGGTTGCTACTTTAACTCTGTATAGCATTAAATAAACATTTCCTTTCCTTTTCACAAATCTCTGGCTTTGAGAGACATCTTTCCATAAGGTGGAGGACAATTATGGACCTTCTGTTGCTCTGTAACAGTAACATAAACCAAAATTTTACCAAAGTCCATGGGATGTCATAAGACAGACTTACCAAAGAGAAACTCAAAGCTGGACATTGTATAAAACTACTCCCAGAATGCCCTAGCCACAACATTATAATGTAAATGCTTGTGGACATCTGTCCTCTTGAGTCCCCAGCACCTTAGATTAGCTCCTGCACATATGAGAGCTTGTCGAGTGTGACTCTCCTGCCCAGAATCAGGTTCAGGACTATCCAGAGACTCCTGAAAGGAAGAAAATGCAGTTTCTCATTCTGAAGGAAACAAACTTCAGAGATGAGGCTTAATTGCTAAGTAGAAAAAAAAAAAAACAAAAAAAACAGGTCTATATGCAGAGTGATTGCACTTCTCACTGCATTCCATCTCTTCATTTCAGAATGGGACATTGGCTTAAGATTGGAAAAACCTTATTAAGCTGTTTAGATTTCTTCCCTAAAACAGAAGAGATAGCTGATCTCAAAGATTAATTCATGCTTCTCCATGTATAGAAACAAAAACTTCTTCCAACTTTAAAATTGTAGGATTTTACCCTTCATGATATGTGGTATTTAATATTTTTCAATGATGGTCGCAATGACACATTTGACACAACCAACTCAAGCTCTATCACAATGTGACACTGACAGGTCTCCATCAAGAGGTGGAATCTATATGTTTTCCCCATGAATATGGGTGGCTTGTGACCATACCCGAAGCAATGACTTCTGCCTTCTGAGGCTAGGTCACGAAGTGATTTGATACCTACTATCCCTAATTTTATTGTGGGTGTGTCTCTCCTTGTGTGTATATATGTATAAACTGTATATTTTATATATACTTAAACTATCTTTAAATGTGACCAGGAAAACATAATGAACTGAGAAACTTGCTCACATGCAGAGGTAGACAAGAATGGAAGAAACCTCTGTTCTTATCACCCCTAATTATTTATAATGATCTATCAGCGGAAAACTCAAATAGGTCCTCCTCCAATTTTGTTGAGAACAAAGAACTGGAAATCACCAGACTTCCAAACAAACACAATTTTACTCAGTATCGCTCGCTGTCTGAACACCAGCAACACTATTTCATATAGTCACTTTATTTGACACTGGGGGATTCATGTATCAAGTGAAAACAGCCTGATAAGATTCTGGTTGGGCACAAGGTATACCTTATTTCAGAATGTGGAAAAGAGCAGCAGTGAAAAGAGGCAGGACACCTCTGATGACACCCCCTCTTCAGCCACAGGTTCTCAGGTGGAGTTCAGGACCTGAAAAGCTATTCCCTTAAAACTGCCCATACTCTTCAAAGTGTTCCTGTACTCGGTTCAGACCACCATATTAACTCATTTACCCCTAAGACTACAGCATGTTATTATTAATCTATTTGCACAAGAGAACATTTGGACAAATAGATGTGACCTCCCTTATTTAAGGTGACAAACTTACCAAATAGCACTGCTGGGATTCACATCCAGGTTGTCTCCAAAGCCCTCATTCCTAGACACTCTCCCGTATACCTCTTATACATACTGTGAATGTATGTATGCATATATACATACACATGTATACATGTACAGAACATTTTGTTTTGAAAGTTCATGTCAGCAAAAAAATTAGGAAGGAAAAATATTAAATTGGAATGAAGGAAATTACAAATGTTCTCAAAGATTATGCTAAATAAAGATTCTAATTCTAAAGATTGTTCTAAATGTCTACTACTATGTACTTAATATTTATGTAGTTCATATAAAGATTATATCATTCTGTTTAATTTTCTCTATTTAGTATTATTCTCTGGGATGAATTTTTATTTTTAAAAGATTTTTTAAATTTATTTTTAGAGTTTATATTTGGTCACCAATATCAATTTTTTAAAAATTTTTATTTATTTATTTTTTAGGCAGAGGGGAAGGGAAGAAGAAAGAGAGAGAGAAATATCGATGCGTGGTTGCCTCTTGTGTGCCCCCTAATAGGGACCTGGACTGCAACCCAGGCATATGCCCTGACTAGGAATAGAACCCGTGACCTTTTGGTTTGCAGGCCCATGCTCAGTCCACTGAGCTACACCAGCCAGATGGTAATAATTTTTGGTTCCTTCAGTTTTCTGACTTGCTAAAATATTTCCTTTACTGCTTGTACCAGGAAGCAATTGTCAGGGGAAAAAAAAAGAATGAATACAAGTCATCATCTTTCCTTTCCATTTTGCTCTGAAATCTCACTTGTCCTATTGTCTTAAGAGTAGATATACAGAAAAGGTACAACTGGTGTCTTTAGAAAATATAAATCCCTGAAGTGATGTTATTGCAAATCTTGGAAAATCTTTTCTCCTCTTTTCCTCACAAGAAAAGGGATGGATCAGCTCTTTATTATTTGTTTTTCTCAGATAAGTAATGACCATTTTACTTACAGCAGTATTAACTAACTTACTGATTTTCCTAACAATCTCCCAACAATTTTTTTAATAAACTACTTAAGAAATAATCCTTCAAAGTACCAGTAATCTTTAGAATTCAGTGGGAAACTAAGTTCCCATTGAGAGTAATTTTTTTCTCACACAACAATAAAAAATAAGCTGGCTTTTGGAATTGTGAGCTTTCAGATTCACACCTACATTAATTTATGAATCTGTGTTTTTATTCATAAATTTAGGACAGGGTATTGGTAGAAAGAACCCAGAATCTTGCCATGAATCTAGGTTATTCACAGCAAAAGAGAACCTTTGGGGAAATCATTTTACTGTGAGTAATATTAACCTTACAAGCTTCAGAAAACTCCATTTTCAACAGTTTCTAGGACTGTAGATTTAGCCAGGCTATTGCATTTCTATATTAATTCAACAGGTTTTTGCAATTTGAGGGGTAAATATCAGTTCTCAGAGTTTTAGTAAAGACCTAACACCTCCATGTCTGAAATGGTGGGGGAAATGGATAGTAATGGTGTGAACCACATAATAGAAGGTATTGCTTATACACTCTACCAACTGCCTGTAGAGCACCATCTATCCATCACTGATAAGTCTAGCAAGACATGATCTGCTTGGGGAGGAAAGGTAGCTGATCTCTCAAAAGAGAAGGGCCAAGAGCCTCTTCCTCAATGGGCTTTTGTTGGGTCGCTTTGCATAGGAATACAGGCTCATTAACCACTATCAGGCAGTAAGGATCAAACAATAGATAACATACAAAGAACTCTGAGGGCCTATTTTGAGTCAGGGTCAGATAGCTAAAGAGCAATAAAACTTTGAGGAACTCACTTCTTGCTTGGACCCTTATTTAATTGAGAGCATTCTAAACAAAGTAGGTTTCAGAGGATTTTACACATTCATTCTTAGGTCTGATAGCCCAGGGAACCCACCCTTTCCAGCACAGGGCTACACCCACCACCAGCATTGTTTCAGGCTTAAGACATTATCTCAGGCTTAAGTCAAGCAGGGCAAGCAAGGCAGCTAAGAGACTACGAGACATCTCACAGACAGAATGAGGACTCAGGCTATATCAGGATAGCTGAGGGGCCAGGGGCCATCACCCCCTTTTGCTGTAGCCCCCCCAAGTCCTTCCTTGGGGCCTCCACATGATTGTGCCCCCTCTTGGGGAATGGCTTAGGTCATTCCCCCCTTGGGGAATCTTACCCATCATTGGCTAACCGACCAAGCATTGGGGGCCAGTTATGGATGAAGTAAAGGGAGCGGAAGCAGCGCTCCTGCCAGGGAGATAAACTTTGTCTCCTTAGTGGCTTATGGTCTGAAGGTCGCTCACCCAGCCCTAGCCATGAGGGGGCTACAGCCTCTGAAATCAGGCAGGGTGGCTCCCAACAACCTTTGTCATCACATTCCATTCCATGTTCATGCCTGGAAAGACAGGGGGTTGGTCAATAGGGAGGGAGAGAATAAAACAACATTTGTAGCCTAAGTGGGACAATAGTGCCGTTAAAAGTTTAGTGTGTTATATACCAAGACAATCTGTCTTATTATTCTGTTACTTTCAGAAATGAGATACCATTGGTTACTAGTGTGTTCCATAAGGCAATAAATCTCTTTGATCATAGAAATGCAAATAGAGACTTCTACTGTTTATTGAATTTCTTTTTTAATTTTTTCCTAGATCATCAGAGCATTATTCTAGTCAGTCAAAATTTCTACTTTGCCACTGTAAATATTTAATACCTCTGAACCTCAGTTTCCTTATCTGTAAAATGTGGAGAATAATGCTTGACTTTGTACTTGGTATAAATTAAAATTAAGTATATGATAACCTACCACAATGCAAACATACTTTAGGTACTCAGTAAATGATGAGAATGGTGGTCATTATTAGGGTCAACTAGAAATCCATAGGCCACATACTTGGTGGAGTATATAACACCAAAAATTAGAACTCAGTACATGTAAGGTGTTATTATTATTCTAGAGGCAGGGAACTTCTTGTTCAAGTTATTTAACTTGGACATACATGGTACATGATACATGAAATCATGTGTTAGTAACCCAGGCTACATCTCACTATCTAGAGGGATGATGGTAGGACAAGGCAAGGTTTAAGAACTGTCCTGTAGACCAAAGCCAGGAAAGGAAGGTGTAGACAGAATTGTGAAAGACCAAGTTTTACAACTGCTAAGAACAAAGGAAGCTTGGTTTAGAGTTTAGGAGACATATCTAATATTAATAGTTCAGGTCTGAAGAGTTACTTCAGAACTAAAATCCTAGCATTAAAAATGCCATTTGAGCCCCGACTGGTGTGTCTTAGTTGGTTGGGCATTTTCCTGGAAAGTGAAAGGTTGCCAGTTTGATTCCCAGTTAGGGCACATGCCTGGGTTGAGGATTTGGTCCCAGGTTGGGGTACATATGAGAGGCAACAGATCAATGTTTCTATCTCACTTCAATGTTTCTCTCCCTTTCTTTCTCCCTCCCTTACCCTCTCTAAAAATAAGTAAATATAATATATTTTAAATGTCATTTGAGATTAGTGATATTCTTTTGCCATTGAGTTTTAGGTACAGTCATTGCTGAGTCTGAGGATTCACCTAGTGATAGCACCTGACTTGTGGGGACGATGTGAGCTCAGGCTGGAGACGGCTTTAAGATTCCCGTTGTGTCAATGCACATCAGGATCAGGTCTTCCAAAAGTCTGTGTGAGTCTGTATTAGTTTTCTAGGGCTGCTACTAAAAAAAAATACATCAAAAGAGTGGCTAAAGGAACAGAAATTTATTGTCTAACAGGTCTGGAGTCTAGAAGTCAAGATCAAGGTGTCAGGAAAGTTGGTTCCTTCTGAAGGTCATGAGAAAGAGAATCTGTCTTACGGCTCTCCCCTAACTTTGGTGGCTTGCTGGCCATCTTTGGCTTATTGAAGCCTCAGCCCAATCTGTCTTCATTCTCAGATGGTGTTCCCTTTGTGCATGTCTGTGTACATATTTCCGATATTTGCAAAGGCTCCGGTCACATTGGATTAGGGGGCCAACCCTAATTGTCCCCCTAATCTTAACTGATTACATCTGCAGAAATCTACTTCCAAATAAGGTCAAATTCTGAGGTACTGGGCATTAGGACTTCTGTACATGAATTTGTGGGGGAATAAAATTCTACCCTTAACAGGATTCTTGGGATTATCTCCTGTTGTTAAGGTCCTCTGGGAAAACCCATGATGCTATGGGGAAAGGAGTGTTTGCTCACTGACATAGCAATATGTGTGCAAACATAATGCAGACAGCCAATTCTAGTATATCTTTACAGTGGAGTGAATTAACCAAAATATTGAGGAGTTCATTGGATAACTTAGTGGGAAAAGAGCTCCAAGTATTGGAAGGCCATTCTCCATGGGTTTCTCTCATTTCTGCTATCTATATGATGTAAACAGATTGAAGAAACTTTAAATATGGAGAAGTTCTAACAAGTTAAAGTTTCATAAGCATGATTCTAAATTCCTGATATTAAGATCTAATAATGTTAAGATGATAGAAAAAGCTCTAATTTTACAGTAAAATAACATTATTCCTTTGAGATTACTTATTTGCAATTTATCTCAAAATATGAGATATGAAGAGTCAAAATGAGTGATTTATTTAAATAAAAGGCAATGAAATTCTTGATAGCAAATAATGTGTTTAAATGATGCTGAAAGAGTCATAAGGTAATTGAAGAGTTTAGACAAAAATAGGAATATCTAGTATCTCTAGGGAGAAGCCAACAAATTTGAATGAATAATGACCTTTTAAATGAGATTAAATTGGAATTTCATAAAGGTAGTTTTCAAATATGCATAGGGAAAGGTTTCCTGGATATGGAATATGGTGACTATTCTGCCATTTGGGGTCTACAGCTCATTACCATTTGGACAGAAATTCTGCTTCTGCAGAGACTATTATTCATTGTAAGGGGTTTTTTTTACTGGTTTTTGTTTTGTTTTGTTTTGTTTTTTTGCATTAACTCGTTGTCTTTTCTTTAACTTCCATTCCGTAGAATCTGTTATTATCCAATCCATTTCATGTATTCATTTTGAAAGTTGGTGTTATTCAGGCAAAAGTAACCACATATTGCCAGGTTTCAGAGAGCTGTGTGTTATACCTCGTTAAAAACAATTGAATTTGTAGCCAAATCGGACACTGATTCAGCAGCACTGTCAGAAGGCATTGTTCCTGAAATGTCAAAGGACAAACAGTAAATGACATTTTGTGAAAGAAAAAATAAATGCATGTAGGTTACCATACATTTGACTATCACCTAAAGAAAAAAATTAAATATTAAGTGTATATATTTAATGAACAGCATATACTAGAAAGGTGGTTTTGGATGTGTATGCCTATTTAAATCAAATGCTATGGTTCTAGTAGATCACAATGTTCTCCTAGAAACAAGTACCTTACTATACAAAAATACCCTCACATTATCCTAAAGATTTTGGCTAATTAATATTACATTCACAAAATATGAAAGGGTTAGCTTCACTGTCTTCTTTTTAAGTGCACTAATATCAATTTTGGTTTCTTTCAAATTTTAACATTTTTTCAGTCAGCCATGGCATAGTATTAGGGATGGTTCTCAGTAATCATTAGGCCATTTTTTAAATTAGAGCCCTCAATGAGAGGTAACATATTATAGTAACTAAAAACATGGATTTAGACATTAATCTACCTGAATTTGTATTTTAACTCTATCACTTATTAGTTCTTTACAATGTTTAAGTGGGTTTCCTCAAATGTAGTTTAAAGATAACAGAGACCTTGAGAAAGTCTTAACCTCTTGGTGCCTCAGTTTCTTCATCAATAAAATAGGAATAGTAATTATTTTTATCTCATAAGGCTATTATGAGGATTAAGAAGTAGCATATATAAGAGGCTTAGTACAGGGCTGGGTCTATCATAAATGTTACATAAATGTCTAAAAGAAAATTTGATGCTGATTTTTATGCTGTGGCATAAAACTGCAGCCTACTTTTCATTAAAGAAATAAATGCAAAGAATAATCAGTCACTAACAATATTTTTTAAATCATGAATTTTAGATTAATAAAATTTATATAACTTTGAATTATAACTATCATGTATAATTTTTTGTTACTTGCATATTAAAAAAATTAACAGCCAAATGTGTATAGTTAATCTGAATCTTTTAACAACTAAATTGCTTCCTAAGAACTTTATTTAAGGAAGACTACAATAACTGCTAATTTAATTAAGAGCTAGAAGTCAGTGGAGATAATTATATTGGCTCTTCCATAGTAAACCTTGAGGTGAAAAATGATTTGATAAGGCCTTGCCAAATTTTCAACAATAAAATCAATGACAAGGAATGAGCTACTCACTAAGTTCAGTAAGTAAACAGATATTAGTACACTGCAATAAAGCCTTAGTCCATAAATTGCATTTTTAAGGAAATTATAATTTGCAAATTTCAGATCAATTTAGCAGTCTTAATATTTGATAAACATTGAAGAATGAGATTAAACACTTAGAAGAGGTAGAAAATTACCCCTGTGCTTGGAATATATGCTCCCCTGCCTTCTCGGAGCTAGAAGCTGCCAAAGACACAGCCTTGAGATAGAAATATGGTGATGAGACTGTCTACACTGGGTACGCAACTAAACTCAACTTAAGGCCTCTGTATACACTTTAAAATTTGGATGTGGGTACAGAAATTTACTTTGACCTCTACTTATCTTGACCTCTTCGTATGACCTCTACTTATCTTGCTGCCATTTACCAAACTGGAGTGATCTGCCTTTTTCTTGTCTCTCCCTACACCTGAGTGTGGGGGCATACTTCAGGTTACATCCAGGAATCTCCTAGGCAGAGTTGTGACCCAACAGAGTCTTCAGGGCAATTTGCGCCACTTTTTCTGTAATAGTACTAAGTATCAGATCCTTGCTATGAAATACATACTATTGTTACAGAGCAACAGAAGGTCCATTATTGTCCGCCACCTTATGGAAAGATGTCTCTCAAAGCCAGAGATTTATGAAAAGGAAATGTTTACTTAATGCTATACAGAGTTAAAGTAGCGACCTAACATCTCCATAAAAATATCAAAGTCCTTTAGGACACCCACAGATGCCCACAGTACTTACTATCTCCCTCTGCCCTAATTCAGGGTACCGTAATTCGGGAAGAGAAGCACACGTCCGGTATCCAGGCTCTTGACACCGTTCAGCTGTGTCATCATCCAGGCAGGATCTCTAATTAATCCAAAGCCATGTGGCACCTTCTCATGGCCTACTGGCAAGAGTCCTTTCCCCCTTCTTCCAGGCAAAATCTCTCTTATTCCCAGGCCATGCAGCCAAAGGGAGCACCCCAAAGCCGCATGGTCCTTCTTCTACCAAAGCTGTGGGGAAGGGGTCCCCACTCTGGCAAAGCCTCATGGCTCTCCCTCTTCACCAAAGCTGCAGGGGTCTGCACTCTGGTGAAACCATGTGGAATCTCTCCCTCTGGCAAAGCCGAGTGACAATTCTCTGCTAAAGCCACATGGTGATTTTCCCTCATAGGGCTGTGGGTCCTGCACTCTGGTGAAACCGCATGGATCTCTCTCCAATGGCTGCCACACCTAGGTTTAAATCACCATGCCAATCTCCTCTGCAGCCCTATTTCCGACTCCTCCTACAATCGGTTACACCTGCCAGCATTCCTGTATATTTCCAAGGTTATTGGGATGCCATCATGAGTCTGGGCAGGTGTGTCCCCATTTTCTGGAGCCAATCTTCTCCAAGCTCCCACACAGGCACTGTAACTTGGGGTTCTTCCCCCAGTCACATCTTGGGGGAAGTCCTTTCCATCCCACTGGCTCAGAGCATGGCCAAAGCTGTTTAACATATCTATGAGACCAGTTAAGGTTATAGGTATGTTAAGACCATTCTGGAGGTTATCTGCAAAACTGTTGCTATGCAAAACAACTCAATGGCCCTGCTCCATTTGTCCCTTCCCCCAACTCACACCTGAGGGGGAAGGGGTGAGGACATCTTATATGTCTTTCTAATATTTCCTAGACACCCTGAGTTCTGGGCCCCATTCCAACTCCCTTTTTGGGCCCCCCCTCTTGCTGCACCCTGTTACACTATTTCCATTTTATAACTGAGGCACAATAATGATCAATAACTGGTCCAAAATGACTCACAGAGCAAATGATGGCATCCAGATTCCACTCCAGTTTGTTCTGTCACAAAAATGTTTCAGTTTACCTAACCCAGATGCCCGATCTTGCTTTCCTCAGGCCTCACCTTTGATTCTAACCTGGGCTGTGGCACTCAGTTAAGGGCTCACTTTCCTTCACCTGGTGCTGACAGTGTCTTGCCCGAAGTGGCTGCACTGGGCCCTTCCAGTTCTGTGCCCTGCTAGTCCTGCAGGATCCCATTCGGCAGGTTCACAAGGGCAGCTGAGGAGTAATAACACTGGGCAACCCACAGTCAATGGAGGATGAGAGCTAAGGTCAAATGCTTCCTCTTGTGCACCCTCAGGTGGACAATCCTGAGAAACCCTTTATTCTCCTAGGAAGGATGGAGCTCTGTTACCTACAGCAATGACCATCTCAGTAACCTATCTTTGTCTTGACTTCTCCTGCCTCCCTGTTTGACTCTCCTTGCTGCTGCTATGGAGTCTGCCTCCCAAATAGCAACTGCACACAAATCCTTTTTCTAGGCTCTGCTTTGCAGAATAATTCAGGTTAAGATTTTGACTGATTTAAGAATCATAGAAGACCAAGTTTCAACTAAATTAGGAACTTGATATCAAGCACTAATAAAGGAAAGAGCCTCATTATTGTAGGTGCTGTGGACAAAACAAAAAAGACAAATGATAGGAAGTACTCACAGTCATGGTCACTGGGGAACGAATTTCACTATCTGGATGTTATTCCTCAGATAGAAGGCATAGCGATACCTAGTGTGTTTATGAGCCTCTTAGGCAAAAACCAGTCTCCAATGGGCTTCTACATTAATAATTTATCTTGTGTTTACAGAAAATAATCTATGGCCACATAAGAAGGCCTCATGGCACTATGAGATTGAGAAACTTTTGACTCCCATGGTGCTTTCCCTGCACATACTCAGATGCCCAGCTCCTGTTAATTACAATAAGTTGATTTGTGGATGGATCATCTCCTCCAGGGTAGACAGAGCAGGAGGAAAGAAAAGGAGCCAGGGCACAAAGAACTGTTATTTCTTTGTTCATTTAAGATACAGTTCAAGGACCAAGCAGGCCTAACTGTCTAATTATCTAAGTAATCCGTTTGGAGTACTGGTCTTAGGGAAAAAAGCTTACTAAAATCTGAAATTGAACTATTTGATAAGGTCATTCTAACCAATACAGAGTTACCTCAGGTGCATTATAAGTTTGGAGTCCCTTTTCTGAATTCTGAACACCTCCACATCACTCCCTCTTCTATTTTCCAAAGGAAAAACAACAACAAAACTTATTCCACTCATGTGTATATTACCACATTTGCTGGACTTTTGTCCCAGGCTCCAAGGTTAAATAATCACCAAGAGAACCATAAGAAATACTAGCTTAAGTGAGCTGGTGCCCCATAAATGCTGGTTGAATTTTAGCACGGGGACTTTATGTCTGACTTCATGTGTCACAGAACAGTACTTGGTCAGTATTAAGATCCATGCCAAATAACAGTGAGGGGAAAAGTCCAAAGTTACAGGCATATCTCCTTATTACTGTCCTTTGCTTTACTGCATTTTGTGGGTATTGTGTTTTTTACAGATTTTCGATTTGTAGCAACCTGGCGTCAAACAAGTCTATGGGCATCATTTTTTCAATAGCATTTGTTCACTTCTTTTCTCTGTGTCACATTTTGGTAATTCTCACAATATTTCAAACTATTTATTATTATTATTATTATTATTATTATTATTATTATATTTGCTATGGTGACCTATGATCAGTGATCTCTGATGTTATAAAGGCAAAAAAAACCCTACATGAACAAAAAGATTATGACTCACTGAAGGCCCAGATGAAGGCTAGCATTTTTAAGAAATAAAGTGTTTTCATGTGAAGATAATTACATTTTTTAGACATAATGTTTTGTATACCTAATAGACTGCAGTATAGTGCAAACATAAATTGTATATGCTCTGGGAAACCAAAAAGTTCACCTAACTCACGTTATTGTGATATTCACTTGAATATAGTGGTCTCTACATTCAAGGTATGCCTATATTTTAAGATCTGGGATGTAACAGACCAAATTTAATCACAATGTCACATTTATAATGTTTAAATAGCTTTGAAGTAGTAATCACTCAGTTATTCTTTATAATCAAATCTTTAAAAGCAAGAGAGAAATATTAAAAGGCACTTTCAGTGATTAGACCAAGGACCCCCATAAAATGACTGCACACATCTTAAGTCTAGAATTACCCTGCTCAACCCATCTAGGATGATGCCCTTCTTCTGTCACAGGCAGGAACAAGCAGATGATCATTTTGATGACCAAGCAAACATAAATAGAAGGAAAAGTCATATGGAGCAAGATATATTTAAACACAAAGTTTTACGAGAATGCTGATTACCTCCAAAACACTGCACTATAAAACAGGTGCAGAAAACTCATTCTCTTAAACAGCATGATCTTTATTGCACATTGACTTGTAGAATTTAAATAACCAGAAACTCCAGGGAAGCAAAGCAAAGATGATTATGGGTCTATATGTGTGAAAAATGCAGTCTGAGTAAGTGCAAAGGAAATGGGGCTAAGAGAGTCCAGGCAGACCCTCACAATGACTTCTGTTAAACCACTTAACGTACATGAGTTTCCTCACTTTTACATTGTGGAAAGCAAGTTTTGCCTCTTACATCACTAGAATGTTGTAAGGGTGTTGTAATAAAATACACATTGATTTCCTCTGGGGGAGCAGATTTGTAAAACATAAATTCATTAGGTTACAAACTCCTTTCCTGTAGAAGAGTTGAAACAGGATGTAGCCCTGTCTAAGCCCCAGTTACCAAGAGCAGATAAAACCAAAGCAGCCACACAGGATGCATGGTTCTACAGCCTATTGGAAGCCGTTTACTGTTTTGATATAAAATTTTTACCACAATAAGGTATAGGTTACATATAACAGGGTTAAGTTTTATGGCTAAAATCTCCTATAATTTATAGTTAACCATGCTTAATACACAGGGAAACTTTCTTCTATTAATAGGTATTATAAATTATTGTCTAAAAAGCTTAGAATTGAATCTTTTATTTAGCTGTTTAAGAGCTGAATCAAAACTGCATGGAGTAGTTTGTTATGTAGATCAACATATTACAGAAAAGACATATTCTACAAATTGACAAAATTAAAACTTTAACATGCTCTAGGTACCTAGTATAGTCTATAAAATTAAACATAGGCAATGTATTCAATAATTTTAACAATATATTTTTAAATAAGATGAGAAACAAGTTCACCCTTGAATTCTCACAGACACCATAGGCCTGGTTTCAAGCACCCATGCTGGTAGGAGACATGAGAAACATGAAGCTTTCCAGTTGTTTGGGATGACCATTCTAAATTGGAGAACGAAAACGGTTCCTTGTTACAGCAAACCTTAGGAAGCACAGAACAGCTGGCCACTGATGACACCATGCCCAGCCCGAGAACGGCATTCCAAAGACTCATATTAATGAAACCCAGTATTCTCTGAGGGAATTTTGTGTCCTGTTTCTCTTGGAAAGTATTTAATTCAACTTATAAAACCTATCAAATATTTTAAAAATCTTCTGCTATAGAATAGAGGGAATAATAAATATATTGATTCTTTAAAAGATAGATACCATCTAAAATGTACTTTTCATAACACAAAGTAAGAAAATAGCATTCCAAATGAATGAATTCCCTGATATTTTCTACTACCCAAATATTTCTGTCTTATACATATACTTGGATATATCTAGTAATTTAAGAAAATATTCTCTGTTCATTGACTTAACAGGTTTTCATTAGATAAATCAAAAAAAGTATCCGAAATAATATATTTATAGTTCTTAAGATTGCTAGTTTAGAGTAATTTAAAGCCTTTTTAAATAATTTTAAAAACATTTTTGTGCAAATTGCATTTAGCTTCTTATACTAAGTACTAAAACTACTTAGACCTTGCGTGCTATGGTAAATGTTTGCATTGAATCTAGTTCTATTAAATTATTTGAAAGTAATGGGTTGTCAAAGTAATTTAAGAATCCTTCTTATAATAGTGCAAAAAAACAAAAACAAAAACCCTTTATCCCTCTTAAATTAGTGTAGGTTTTCCTACATTTACCCACTTGAGTTCCAACACAAACTGCATGTAAATGAATAAAATTTTATCAGAACTTTTTAAAAACGATTTTATTTATTTATTTTTAGAGAGAGGAAGGGAAAGAGAAAGAGAGGGAGAGAAACATCAATGTGCAGTTGCCTCTCATGTGTCCCCTACTGGGGACCTAGCGCGCAACCCAGGCATGTGCCCTGACTAGGAATCAAACCAGCAACCCTTTGGCTTGAAGGCCTGGCACTCAATCAACTGAGCCACACCAGCCAGGACAGGAAATTGTTTTTTTGGAATCAATGTGTCTACAATTACACCATTGTTTGTAGAATACAATTTTAACTTTCTAGCTTTTTATTCAGTTGTTTTTATTTTTATGTGTTTATTTTTATGGGACTGTCAGTCCCAGAATACATGAACTTTCAGAAGATACAAACTATTCCTTATATTTATGTTTGCATTCACTGAGCCTAGTAGTGTGCCTGACACATGTTAAATTCAGCATTAAAGTTTAAATGATAGGTGAAAAGATCATGATCTAGTAAAATCAGAGAACTACCTAAACTTTTCCCCACGTATTTATTTTATATATTAACGCTGCTACTCACATAAAAAAATTATTATTTTTTACTTAGAAGCACAGGAGTTTCTTGCTCTCTCAGTACTTTATTCTAACGTATCAGTTTTCCTTTAGAAAGCAAGTTATTTGTTTTAATTTATTCTGTGTCTGAGATTTACCCAAGATTATACAGCACTTTCTTCCCTTACTCTTTATTCTATTAAGAAAATACTGTGTGGCATAAGAAAGAAGTGGTTATATGATATGATGAAGGTGTTAGCTAATGTTATGGTGGTAATTACTTTGCAGCATATAAGTGTATAAATCAGCACATTGTACACCTTAAACTTGCATAATATTGTACACTAATTATATCTAAATAAAGCTGGAAAAAATATTTTTCAGATTCACAGGGACAGAAAGTAACATAGAGGTAAGGTAACCAGGGACTGGGAGTTAATGTTTAGTGGTTACCAGTTTGAGTTTGAAATGTTTTAAAGTTCCGGGGATGGACAGTGAGGGTGATTGAATAATAATGTGAGTGTACCTGTACCTGATACTGCATTTGAAAATGGCCCAAATGGTAAATGTTGTGTTATGTATACTGTACCATAATAAAAATGCATTTGCATAATATTTATTTTTTAAAAAGAAAGGAAATATTATGTGCAAAGATTTTATTTTATAAATTTGATTATTCTTTGGATATTTTTTACTTTAAACTCAAACTACCACACAGAAATAAAATTTAAAATATAATGTGAATGTCTAAATAAAAATAAGATAAAAATGGACATGCTACAATTCTTTCAAATCAAATGTAAATTTAGATTTTATAGGCATTTGTTTCTATATATACACTAGGTGGAGCCATTTGCTTAATTTAATTGTAGAAAATTGGGAGTGTATGAAAAAGGAACCAACTGTATGAGAGAACATTTTTGGCAGTGATAAATCAAACAAGAGTTTAATCTCCAAAATATATAAAGAACTCATAGGGCTCAACACCAGGAAGAAAAACGATACAATTAAAAAATGGGCAAAGGACCTGAATAGACACTTCTCCAAAGAGGACATATAGACAGCCTACTGACATATGAAAGGATACTCCGCATCTAGCCATCAGAGAGATGCAAATTAAAACCACAATAAAATATCACTTCACACTTGTCAGGATGGCCATCACTAATAAATCAACAAACAACAAGTGTTGGCAAGGGTGTGGAGGAAAGGGAAACCTAATGCACTGTTGGTGGGAATGAAGACTGGTGCAGCCATGTGGCAAACAGTATGGAATTTCCTCAAAAAGTTAAACATGGAATTGCCCTTTGACCCAGTGATTCCATTGCTGGGAATGTGCCTTAAGAATCCCAAAACACCAGTTCAAAAAAACTTAAACACTAATATTTTCACAGTAGCGCTATATACAATAGGTAAGTGTTGGAAACAGCCTAAGTGTCCATGAGTGGATTAAAGAACTTCGATGCATTTATACTATGGAATACTACACAGCAGAAAGAAAGAAGGAACTCCTACCCTTTGTGACAGCATGAAAGGAACTGGAGAGCATTATGCTAAGTGAAATAAGCCAGTTGGTGAAAGACAAATACCATATGATCTCACTTATAAAAGGAATCTAATGAACAAAATAAACTAATGAGCAAAATGGAGCCAGAGTCATGGAAACATGGAACAGACTGACAGTGGCCAGAGGGAAGGAAAGAAGAGATAATGGTGGAAAGAAGGGGAAGAGACCAGTCAAAGAACATGTATGAATGACCTATGGACATGGACACTGGTGTGGGGATTGACTGTGGGAATAGGCTGATGGTCTGGGTGGAAGAGGGCAAAGGGGAAAAAATTGGGACAACTGTAATAGAAAAAACAAGATAAATACATACATACATACATACATTCTGATGATAAAAGAAAAAAGAAATGAACTAGTTTTCAAATTAGCTATACCATTTTGCATTCCCTCCAGCAACATGTGAAAGTTTCTCTTGTTCTGTATTCGTATTAGTAGTTGGTTGTTCTTATTTCAGCCACTCTAGTGGCTGTAGAGTGGTATCTAATTGTAGTTTCAATTTGCATTTCCTTAATGACTAATGATATTGAGCATCTTTTCATGTGCTTATTTCATGTGCTCATTTCTGTATATCTTCTTTACTAAAATGTCTTTTCACATCTTTTGCCCAATGCTTAGTGGGTTGTTTGCTTCTTAATGTTGAGTTGTTAGAGTCCTTTACATCACTACCCAGCAACCTCACACCTTTCGATTTATCCAAGGCAAATGAAAATGTGTCACCACAAAAGTCAGCATACAGATTTTCATAGCAGCTGCATTCATATTGACCAAAACTGGAAACAACCATTCGACTGGTGAATGGGTGAATAATCTATGGTACGTCAGCACAGTGGAAGAGTACTTAGTGGTAAAAAGTAATGAACTACTGATAACATGCAAAAATATAGAAGACTCTTATAAGAAGATGAGTGAGAGAACCCAGATACAAAAAGCTATATTCCATTTATATGATATTCTTCAAAAGGAAAAAAAGCACAAAAACTGATATTGGATTAGTAATTGCTGATCATTGGGAGTGGGGGAAAGAGACTAAATACAAAGCAGTATTGGTAAACCTTTTAGAGAGAATAAAGTATTTCATATCTTAGTTGTACTAATAGCTATAAGGCTATCAACACTTGTCAAAATTCATTGAATATACACTTAAAATACCGACTTTACTATTCAAATTCTTTGTTCAATTATTATTGTTTTTTTCTTGATATTGAATGTTTTAATATTCAGTTAACATGACATACAAAAATATTGCTTGTGAGAAAGCAATTATGATTATGAACATGAAGAATTTTGGCAGGTTTGTAAAAGTCCATTAACATACAAATCTTAACTTTTTTTGCAAATCTTAACTTTTGTTTCTCTGTCACTACCATATTTTAAGGATGTGAACTGATGCTTTCTTTTTTCACTTGTTTTTTATTGTTGTTCAAGTGAATTGATGCTTTCTAATTAAAAATATATTTATTTTAGAGTCTCAAAGACCCTAATTTTGTAGGGATGATCTTTGTTTTATAATGAATAGTCCACAAGTAAACTTGGAAATAACATAATATATAACATCCTGGTGATCTATACAAATCAACCATCACCACATACTATTCTTTCATAATTGTATGCTCTCATATATATATGAAAATTATTTTACTATCAAATATTAGAAATTAAGTTAGTATTATTTTATTAGACAGAAGAACATTCTAAGATATATATATATACATATACAAATTACACATTTCTTTTAAGTTAGATAAAAGTATCATCATTTTTGGGAGTTAAAAATTATGTTTAGTTTTTTTTAATTAAATTTTATTTTAATTGTTGCTCTTTAATTATGTTTAGCTTTAACTTTATTATTATAGCCTAATATTTATAAATAGAATAAATCTCATCTTTAAATATATTTTATAGAAATCTCCATCTGTATTTCAAATGGAGTAATTGGACTTCAGTTTCCTAGAAAAATGACATCCAGTATATCTTAAAAAAAAAAATCATGCTTTTCTGACACTTTATAAAATATATTCAATAAATCTCATATTTAACTCATGCAGGAGAAAATTTTAAATCTGTAATCTATGAAGTGGCCAAGAAGAGAGGTTGGCTGAGAAGCTTCCACAATGTAACAGAATAGGAAAATATTTTTTAGTGAATTCACCCTTCGGAATTATAATAGAATGATAGTCTTTAGCTCCATACAGAAATAAAACTGGATTATAAAGTCAGCCCACGGCTCTAAAGTAACAATACTAACATGTCTATGAGTCTCTCTGATTGTCTAATTAGGGTACTCTGTCTTCCTCTTGTCTCTATATTTTGGGAAGAATGCCTAGAGCATCAAAAATATCAGATTCACATAAAGGCCTTCAAAGAAGCCATTACAAATGTGTTCAGAGAACTAAAGGAAAGCATAATTAAAGAAGTAAAGGAACGTATAATGACAAGTTTCACTCAAATAGAAAATATCAATAAGGAGACAAAAATGATTTAAAAAGTACCAAACGGAAATTGTGGGACTGAAAAGTATATGTGAAATCTGATATCGGGACACTCTCACAGTTTCTGTTGTTTGTGCTTTGTCTTTTTCTGGTTTCTTTGTATGCCTTGTAAATTTTTTGGAAACTGGAAATTTTAGATAATTTAGTTACCCTCCCTCCAGAGCCTGTTATTGCCTTTTTTTTATTTGTTCAATGACTGATTGGATTATTTTAGTGTGGTCTGTTCCCCACCTACACCCTTCCAAACACAACGTTAAACCTCTGCTGTTGCACTTTAGGAAGTCACAGTTCCGGGAATGTCCACAGTCACCCTGGATGACAATAGTATCAGTAAGACTCTCTTCCTCTCTTTCACTGACCACAACCAGCTGTTAAACTCTGTTAATTGCCAGCTGACTGCTCTATTGTTTTCAACAATACTCAGAGGCATTATTACCAGCAATATCTTTGAGATATCATAGGTCGGTTTCAGACCACCACATAAAGCTGAGTGTTGCAATAAAGAGTCATAATCTTTTTGCTGGTGGAAGATCTTGTCTTCAATTTATTTAAAAAAAAAAAACCCACAATATCTATGAAGCACAATAAAACAGGAGATCCCTATATTGTCCCACAAACTGGTCCAATCAAATGCTAGCTCCTTTGAAGAAATAGATTCTGTGGTCAGTGTTTGATAACTGTTCTAACCTCGTGAAGACTTCTCCCAGTTATCTTACACTCTAGTTCTCTCATGCAAACCTGTCAACCAACAGTCTAAACTATGTTTTCATTAAATCCAAGAATCTTCTCCCCATAGCCTTTCACCACAATCTCCACTATTCCTTAGATTGCTTTGACTTGAACTTCTTGCTGTTGCAAATGAAGTCACTTTTGAGAAGAGATTAGAAGCTATCCAAGGGCCTTATTCTCTCCCTACATGAGCTCTGTTCACCAGGGTTCTGGAGCTGGGGGTGATGACAATGGCAAGCTTCTCCCTGTATGACCACCCACTCAAAAAGCTGAACAGTCAGTAGAGTACACAGTCTACATCATGATCAATGGTTTCATTGATATGACTGTGAGTGCTCTAACCTAGTGCATACCTCCTGTCCTATCCTCTGTAATTTTGGCCAAAGAATAGTACAGGCATTTAAAATCAGCCTTATCTAGCCCCACTACAATCCAGACTTGGCACCCTGCAACTTCTGGCTTTTCCCAAAACTAAAATCACCTTTGAAAGGGAAGAGATTTCAGACTGTCAACCAGATTCAGGAAAATAACACAGGGTAGCTGATGGTGATTGGAACTGTGTGAGATCCCAAGGTGCCAACCTTGAAGGGGACTGAGGTGTCATTGTCCTATGTACAATGTTTCTTATATCTTGTAACTTCAATAAATGTTTCTATTTTTCATATTACATGGCTGGATACCTTCTGGACAGACCTTGTATGATGCTAATAAAAGGGGAAACTGAGTGCTGGATATTACAGGGGAAATTTGTAATATTTTTGCAAACTTTCTGCAAATATAAAATTCTTCTAAAGAATAAAAATTTAAAAAATCAGCCTTAATTGATCCAGACAATATTAAAAATGCTGTTGTATTTGGACACTTGATATTTGACACAGGAATCTCATGTGGTAATAATGACACATGGCAAAAATAAATGATGGATTTTCTTCATAATATATACATGTTTGAATACAGGCTGACTGAAATAAATCAGAATGCTGGAGGAGAATGATGCAAAGTTTTCATATTTATTTCTCTATTGAGATCTCATCATAGATCATAATTCCCTTGAGATTAAGAGACTAAGTCTACATAGTCTTCTCATCAGAAATAACTAAACAAATGTTAGCCTCTTTTCTAGTGAAGTCTCTCTTTGTCTCACAGGACTCACAATAATGCTATTGTGGTAGTATCTTTCTTGAATTATATCACAGTCACTGAAATGTTTCGGCAGCAAGTTTTGTAAAAGATAGCACGCTGAACAGTGAGAAATGGAGGTGAGGTGTGACTAATTGTCAAAGGAGAGATGCACGGAAGCATGGTCTGCCTCCTGACAGATGCTCCAGCAGATGACACAGAGTCGAGCAATAGCATTGTTATAGAAATTTGGCTGGCTGCTTCAGGTACCATCTGCTCATTTCCCCCCAGAAGAGTACTCCCTTCCAAAGGTTGAAGGGGAAGTTAAAAAGGCTGCTCAAGCACTTTGCAAAATTCCATAGATTTCCAGAATTGTGAATCACTCAAATTGTAACTCAAAGAAAAGTTAACTTCAAACATGGCAAGGGCCATGAGAGCTGAACTAGACTGGGAAAAAAATTAATTCTAAATGAAATATGTCATCATATCTCTTGTACCTTTTTTCTGAGTGTGGAGTGCGGTCTGAAAAGCAAATTGACTGAATCAACCTGAATCCATATCTTAAGCTGAACAATTAGCTTACCCAGTTGTGCTTTTCTTATATCTCCTCTTAGGATTGAAATATAAAAAGGGACTGGATGAAGCAAATTTGGGAGGGAATGATGGACAGGAAAAGAGGTATTTGCAGATAGTCTATAGAGTCATCCTAAAGAGAACTCAACAGAGGTGGCTCTGCATTTTCTTCTACAAAATCACTTACAATCAAAAAGACACCTTTTCTCTTTGCTAAGGATTTGAAGCCTGAAAGTAACTGAGGCAGATTAGGACAGTGGTTCAGAGCATGAAGTTTGGTCATTGCTGTGTTCTGTTTGTTTTTTTTTTTGTTTTTTTTTTTTTTAAATAAAGCCATTTATTTAAAAAATCTAGTTTGTCAAGTCACATATATGAGCAGCAAAAGAACATGCATTTTGGTTTTTTTTTTATGAGTTTACTTACTTGTTTTTAGAGAGAGGGGAAGTGGCAGGAGAGAGAGAGGGAGAGAAACATCATCGATGTGAGAGAGAATGTGACCAGGAATCAAACCGGCAACCTTTTGCTTTGCAGGATGACACCCAGCCAACTGAGCCACAGCAGTCAGGGCAAGAGAATAAGGATTTGATTTCAGGTAGATTAATGTTTAGTTCCCAAAGCTACTGTTTACTAGTACTGTATGTAATCTTGGGGAAATCACCAATCTAAACCTCATTTCTTCATGAGTTATTGAAAGGTGCTTCACAACATAACCACATCACACAACTTTAGATGTGATTCATTCAGAGAATTCTATAGAATTGTGCATCTTCGAGTCGTGCAGTGTGACTAGCCCTGTGCTTACAATATAATGAGCATTAGAAAGGCAGTTGTTAAATATCCAATATTTAATTCAGTCCTATCTGGTACAAAAGAATGAGGAAGCTCTACAAATGTCAGTGGAGCATAATGGATTAAAAACAGGAACCATAGAGCCAGACGGTCAATACTCTAAACATTGAGTTATGCTGTTTAACAGCCAGGTGCCCTTGGAAGGTTTACTTAAATCCTTGGTGCCTCTATGTAAAGGGGGGATTTTTCTTTAGTAAGGGGGGAATAATAATAGTGCGTACCTTTTAAGATTACTATAATAATTAAGTTAATACATATAAAACACTGAGAACAAAATCTGGTACATAGCAAACACTAAATAAATATTAGTTATAATTATTTATATGTTTTGGAAAAATTTCCTAAATATGTTGTTGAAGTGAAAAGCATACTGCTGAATTCCTTTAAAAAATAGGGGAATTATATACATGTTTTAATTTATATACACGGTGGGCAAAAGTAGACTTACAGTTGTAATGCAAATAATGCAATAATTAATAAATAATAATACAAAAAAAATTGTTTTGAGAACTCACACTGTAAACATACTTTTGCCTACCCCATACACATAAAATTTCTCTGCAAGAATAGCTGAAAAATTAATAACATTTGTTACCTGTCTGAATGGGAATTGAGTAGGAGGAGGATGAGTTTTCATCATGTAGCTTTTTATGCTAATGAGTTTTGAACCCTCTGAATATAAGAGCCATTGAGAAATTAAAATTTAAAAGAGTTAATATTATCACTTCATTATTACTTGCCTATGGCTATTAGTATTATTATCATAATCAAATATTAATTGGGTACTATTGTATAATATAATACATTGTGTATTACACAAAGGAGATATTAACTTTCTCATCCAAGAGCATTTAATTGGACACATATACAAGCTTACAGCATGAGGAAAAACACCATAAAAGAAGTATGCAGACCACATT
Organism: Anoura caudifer; assembly: GCA_004027475.1. Lineage (NCBI taxonomy): Eukaryota > Metazoa > Chordata > Mammalia > Chiroptera > Phyllostomidae > Anoura > Anoura caudifer. Next base: position 19,288 of record PVKU01011524.1, on the reverse strand, counting down.
CAGAGGGTGAGGGAGAGGTCAAAGGACTGAGACACCGCTTCCTGCATGCACCTCCAGTGAAGCCTTTTTGGATACAGCTTTTAAAGGCATTCCAGGTAGAAGAAATGGCACGATTTGATGACAATAGATAGTACATGATTGAGAAACACCAAAAACTCTAAGGTGTAAAAGTACATAGAATATGACTGATGGTGGAGTTTGGAAAGGAAACAACTTCATTCACATTTTAACAGAATATTTTCTACCTGCAATAAATGAGAGTGTGGTGTATCTGTATGTTTATTTAGGCTTATCTAAGTAAAAGACAAAATAACTCAGCAGAAGGGAGAGAACTTATCGATAATAATGCCAACTGATTAATTGATCAACCTTACAATTATAACTTTCAAACATGTGTGTCAGTGATTTTCAGCCTTTTTCATCTCATGGCACATATAAACTAATTACTAAAATTCTGCAGCACAGCAAAAAATATAGGTTTTACCTATCTCACAAAAAATTGGTATAGTTTTGATTCATTTATACCAGATAGCTATTGTTATGTTGGGTGTTGTCATTTTTTATTTGACAACAAGGGAAAAGAGGTCAGTGCCCCTGACTAAACAGTCAGGTAAAACCTGTTTTAAATATTCTCATGTCACACTAGTGTCTTGTGGTACCAGTATGCCACACTGCTTGAAAGTCACTGATCTCTGTAAATAGAATAGCAATTATTGTTATCTTCTCATAAAACTTTGAGGCCTTTACAAAATGAGTTTGTGATTTCAATCAGATTGCAAAGCCTAAATCAATCTAATTGCAAACCATAGATATTTTCCTAATATTTTCTTGAAAATACCTCTGTTAGGATTTTCTATGGTTTCTTCCAAGTTACAGAAGCTAAAATCAGCTCTAATTCTTCTCATTTATACACTATTGTTGAATAATAGAATTTGAGTTAAAAATTACAAAGGATTTGAATTTGATGCTATTGTTAAGAACAAATAATAAACAATGTAACAACAATTAATACATTAATATGTTTTGATGTCACTGTGGAAAATCCCCTTTGGTATAGGCTGAATGTTTGTTCCCCACCCCCAAATTCTTATGTTACAGTTCTAACCCCCAATGTGATGATATTTTGAGGTTGGGCCTTTGGGAGTTTATCAGGTTTACATTAATTCCCTATGATGGATTTAATGTCTTTAGAAGAGGAACAGATGGCAGAGTTTCCTTTCTATGCCATAAGAGGATAAAATGAGAAGCCAGAAAGAAGGTCCTCTCTAAGAATAAAATTTGCTGGCATGTTAATCTTAGATTTCCTACCCTCCAGAGCTGTAAGAAACAAATGTCTATTGTTTAAACCACACAGTCTTGTTGTATTTTGTTATGGAAGGCTGAGCTGACTAACAGTCCATTCTTAACAAAATGCAATTGGTGACATAGTCATTTGGAACTACTCTCACTTCTCAGGATGGACCACGTTCTCTCATCCCCAGGCCTTTGTGTATGCTGCTCTCCTCACCTGAGACACCTGTCCCACCAACTTCCCCACTCTTCTGCAAAATCCCTATGTATCATTGAGATCTCAGATTGGATATTCTTTTCCCTCAGGAAGCCTTCCTTCTGAATGTAGCACACACACACACAAGATTGGCTGCATTGGATTTTCCTTTTAAATGCTCCAATCCCTCAATACATAATAAACTACTCGAGGGCAGGAATATTATCTTGTTGATTATGCCTAACGATAGGAAATCAACAAATATTCTTTGACAGCTTGTATCTTCCTTGAATAAACCTATATCTAGGGCCTCAGCTAATTGTTCTCACATAAAGTTGCTGTTAACAATAAAGAAAGTTAGCAGAGTTCTGAGAAAGGTAATGAAGTGTTTGGGAAAGAGAAGCACTTGTCAAATCACAGCTATGAGCGCTGATCTCAAAAGTTAAATAAAAATTCTCTCAAAGACAATTTTGGATCCTTCACAGATAATCATCTTGAAAGCACTTTTCTTCCTTCTGTGCAGAGGAGGAAAGGAAATTTTACAAATGAAGCATCTCGACAGAGCCAGACTATGAGTGTTTACATTTGTGCTAAAATACTTAAGAGGAAACTGACTTAACATTATTACCATTGTAAAACTTTACATTTTCTTGAGGCAATATTTACCTTTCGGCAGCTGAGAATAAGAGATTCAGTTTTTAGCATTTCTGTCAATTCTTGAATCATATTGATGTACTAGGGATTTTATGAAAGCCTCATTAAATGTTTTATCCAGAATGTGACATTCCTTTCAAATATTCTAATTTCACTTATCTATTTAATTGTTCCATTATCAGTACGAAATTATCTGTTTTGTCAGCTGAGAGGAAGAAAAATTATCACAGACTTCATAGCATGATGATGAAAATAGCCCATACGGGTCTCTCTGTGTGGGGGAGTTTGTTATTGTGCAATAACAACAAAGGTTATAAAATATGCAAGCAGGAATAAAATGTCACCCTTTGGAATGATATTTGAATAGTCTAGAACCAATATAAATGAGTTAATCAAGCCAATTGTTTTCAAAGTGTTCTAAATGGCTGCCAAATTATGAACAAGTATATCAAACAGTGTGGAAGAGGCCCAGAAACTAGTCATCAAATCATTTAAAAATATTTTTCTAAGCTGTACCGCAAATACATGGACACAAAAATGTGTTCCATTTCCTCCATTCATAGTTGTTCTAGAAAAAAAATACTTTCTCAATATAGAACCATTTACAGCTGGTTTTCACTATGAGCTGCAGTATAACTAGCTTCTTCATACTCAACATTATGGCAGCAAAATGAAGGGTAGTTAGAGCTTAACTTTTTAACTATTCAGAAGCTTAAAACTGCAAATGAGCATGTGTAATATGCATAGAAATTAGCCAGTCATGCACTTATAGTTCAAGAGCCAAACTATGAATATAGGTTAAAGAACTGGTGTTACTCATCACAAACCTTTCAACTCGATGAGAAAGATGATTAGGATAGCAGGTATCAGTAAGTACACAGCTGTCCGAAGCACACCATCTTTTGGCAGGTGCAAATGAGCTGAGAAGTGACTGAGAAAGATAGATATGTAAGTGCTTTCATCAGGTCACCAAGTTTCCAGACATTCAAAAATAGATGTAGATTAACAATCCAAGAAAATGCAACCCTAAGAAGAAAATGGCATCCATAATTCACACATGGAACAGTCAAAGCTTCACACTACCATGTCCTAAAAATAGTGTTTTCTAAATTGTATAATTGTCCAGAGGAACATTTTGAAAGATTTCAAAGCCTGATATGATCTGCTCCTGCTTTCACCACTTGCCTCACACTGCTCTACCCAGCCCCACTAACCTTTTCCTCTCTCCTTCTTTTTGCATGGGGACAGGAACGGAATTGTTCCTGGAACACACCTGCTTTGGTGGGCTTTGCACTTGCTGTTTCATCATCTAACCTCACAGCCCTGACTTCTTGTCATTTACATTTGAGCTTAATTTTTACCGCCTCAACCAGTGTTTACCTTCTGAAGAAGTTACTTTGGTGCATCACTTTATTTTATTTTGTTTTACAGTCCTTATTACTACTTTAATATCTTATTCATTCATGTGCTTGCTTACTTGAATGCTTTTCCTTTTCCATCTCCTGCCAACAGAATGTGAGCTCAAAAAAGAACAGAAGTCTTGTCTCTTATTCATTGCTAACTTCCCAGTATATAAAGCAGTTCCTAACATAGTAAGTAATCAGTATTAATATTAGTAGAATTAATGCATTTTGTTCATGTATTCCTTCATGGCAAAGAATAAAGACTAATGACAAGCTCACTTCTTTCAAAAAGCAGTATTTAATATACTGTTATTCCTCAAATCCTTTGGGATGTAGATGAAATATATAGAAATAAATATATTCTAGGAAATTTTTACTTATATCAGGCCCACCAGAATATCATAATCAGAATATAATGGAGATACATACCTTTAAGTAATTAACTCCACTAAAGGAAAACAATTAATAATTCACTTATCTATTTTGGGGGGAAGCAATTAGCTGTTCCATTGCACATGCAAACATACACAATAGCAATAAAAAAAGAGAAATAGAGCTAAACATTTTAACACATGAACTAACTAAAAATACCAATGATTTTGCTCATTTAATATAATATTCTAAAAGAGTATGTATTATGAACTAGGAGCTGGAGGAGTATCTAAAAACACCAAGTAGGCAGAAAATTACCTGTACATCCAATTTGGTTTTATTGATTCCATTAATGATTGATTAGAATGCATCAACACCAATTGGCCACAATGATTGTTACTGGAATAAGTATGTGAATCAAGCAAAACCTCTATTCTAGAAGCTGAAATTATGTGTATTTGCTGTTACTTGTAACCATAGTACCCATGAGAAGCCTGTCTCAAATTGATAATTATTGTATTTTTGAGGAAGGGTCTTGATTATCCATGAATATATTTCTTAGAAAATAATCAGGAAGAAAAGGATTAAAAAGTAATTTGTAAAAAATGAAAACACTAAGAATATGTTGGAAAGGAAGTTTATACAAAGGGCTTAAACAGACAAATATCTCTTATGTACAGGATTTTTATTTAGTATGTACAAGACAGTTGGCTGAAGCATAATATGTTGACTGCTTGTAGAGACAAAGAAATATTATCTTTTTTAAGATGTAAGCATGAAAAAGTTATTTAGCCTCTTCAATAAATGGTGCTGGGAAAGCTGGAAAGCCACATGCAAAAGGATGAAACTAGTGTATAGTTTGTTCCCATGTACAAATATTAACTCAAAATTTATCAAAGACCCTAAATATAAGAATTGAAGCAGTAAATTACATAGGAAAAACATAGACACTAAACTTATGGGCCTTGGCCTTAGAGAGGATTTTATGAATTTGACCCCAAAGGCAAGTAAATAAAGGCAAAAATAAATGAATGAGACTATACTAAACTAAAGCTTATGCACAGCGAAAGAAAATACTGACAAAAGCAAAAGGCAAACAACCAAATGAGAGAAGATATTTGCGAACAGAGCTCTGACAAGGAGTTAATATCCAAAATATATAAAAAATTCAACACTAAACAAACAATCCAGTTTAAAAAATGTGCAGGAGGACCTGAACAGATGCTCCTCCCACGATGACACACAAAACGGCCAACAGTGTATGAAAAGCTGCTTAACTTCACTAGCTATTACAGAAATGCAAATGAAAACTGCAGTGACTACCACCTCACACCTGTTAGAATGCCCATTATCAAAAAAAGAGACAGCAACCAGTATTGGAGAGATTGTGGAGAAAAAATGATCCCTCATTCACTGCTGGTGGGAATGTAAACTGGTACAGCAACTATGGAAATACTATGGAGGTTCCTCAAAAACTTAAGGATAGAGTTACCATATGACCAAGCAACCCCTCTCCTAGGTATCTGCTGAAGACAATAAAAAACACTTACTCATAAAGATATATGCACCCTTATGTTTATTGAAGCATTATTTATGGTGTCCAAGACATGGAAACAACTGAAGTGTCCTTTGATAGATGATTGGATAAAGATGTGGTACATGTGCCCATGAACTACTTACTACTCAGCCATGTGAAAAGATGAAATACTGCCATTTGGCAGTTGACTCTCAAGATTTGACATGGATGAATCTTGAGAATATTATGCTAAATGAAATAAGTTGCAGAAAAAGTCAAGAATCATGATTCCACTCATATGTGGAATATAACTCCGAAAGCAACAAATAAAAAAGAAAAATAATCAAACAAAAACTCATAGACACAGACAACAGTATGGTGGTTACCAGAGGGAAGGGAGTGGGGTTATTAAAGAGTAAAAGGGGGTCAAATATATGGTAATGGAAGAGTTGACTTTGGGTGATAGGTACACAAGGCAATATACAGATGATATAGAATTGTACACTTGAAACTTACACAGTTTCATTAATCAATATCACCTGCATAAATTTAACTTAAAAAGATGTTTTAAATCTATTTTAGATAATGGCACAAGAATATTGAATTATGATATCCTCTTCTGGCCATGATGAAGTAACAGCATGGGCTCCCTAGACCCATCCAAAACAAGTTTAAAAACAAGCCATAAATGGATCAAATTAAAATGTAATGCAATTAACTACCTATCAAAACAAAATTCAACTTTCTTTAAAGGAAGGCAGCAATGTAAGGTTTAAGATGTCCTGCATCTAATAAAAAATGACTAGATATTCCAAGAAGTAAGAAAATGTGACCCAATCCAGGAGAAAAAAAATTTGTCAGTAGAAACAGTTCTACAAAATGATAAAATTTGAAGGCAAAGATGTTAAATAAACTATTATAACTATCTTCAAGTATTTAAAGAAGAACATCAACATGAGATAGAAAACATTTTAAAGAACCAAATAGAATTTTTCAGGTCTAATGTTTAATATCTAAAATTAAAATTTAATTAGAAAGGATTAAGAGCAGTTTAGACACTTCAGAATTAAGAAAGGTGAAGCAGAATATGTAGCAATAGAAACTATCCAAAATGAAGGGGAAAAATACTGGAAAGAAGCACAGTATCAGTGACCCATGGGGTAATCACAAGCAATCTAATGCATTTATGATTGTAGTCCTAGAAGTAGAGGAAATGGGCAAAGGGAAATTGTTTGAAACAGTGATGACCAAAAATGCACAATTTAATGAAAACTATAAATCTGTATATACGAGAAGCTCAACAATCTCCAAAGAGGATAAAATAAGTAAAATAATACCACAACACATCATAGTCAAACTCTTGAAAACCAGTTATGTAACAAAAAGCTTTAGATTGCGCTAGACAGATGGCATTAAGTACAGGGAAACAAACATATGAATAACAAGAAAAGCAACCTGCACTCATCACCTGTCACTGTGACTATAGGCTACAGTACCTATTTTAAAAAATTAGTATCTGTGAAGAGCTAAACTGGTTTAAATTAATTAGTGTAGATTACTTAGGTCAGTTAATTTGGCTTAGGTCACTTAGGTCAGTGAGCAGAAACAGGTTAGAGAGCCATCAAAACTATTTCTTCTTTTTATCAATCACACAGCTAGCCTGTTTGTCTGTCTGACCATATTACCAAAGTTTGGCTGATGGAACATGGCTGGTTGTGATTCCTGCAAAATCCAGACCTAGCCCACTGAAACTTCCCCTTTGATTCTTCATTCTCTCTCTGCTTCTGTCTCCCAGCTAGGAGACAACTAGGGGATGGCAGAGCCGAAAATGTCCCCCAACCCAGTGATTTATGTCTCTGACAGAAGTACAAAATAGGCTTGTATCATTGAAATTTTAGGATTTTCTATTTCTATCAGTTACTCTACCTTGAATAGTATTGCCAGTTTTGCAACAATTCGTAATCGTACATCCTTACCTGCCCTCATTTATAAAGAAATCTTGGTAAGATAATGGGTATTAATGAGTTATTTTATAATACCCATGAGATCAACCAAATTTACACAGTTGACAGATGTCAGCTTCAAAATTAAACCCAAGGCTTTCTGATTCCAAACCCCTGTGTACTTTTTACTGCCTCATGTGGGGGAACTTTGTGTGCAGAGCCCCCCCCCCCATCTGCCATGGATGAGCATGAAACTACCAAGACATGATCTGCTTGGGAAGCAGAGGTGGCCAGTCTCTGAAAGGAGAAAGACCAAGAGCCCCTTCCTCAATGGTTTTTATTAGGTTCATAACACACAGGAATATAGGTAAAGCTCATCAATCAATGTCAGGTGGCAAGGATCAAACAATAGGTAACATTTCAAAGAAATCTGAGGGCTTAATTAAGTCGGAGTCTGTCAGCTAAGGGGTTACAAAATCTTTGGGAGACAAACTCATTTCCTCCTTGGACCCTTATCATTTAAATGAGAGCACTCTTAGCAAAGCAGGTTTCACAGGACTTTACAAATTCTTTCTTATGCCGGATAACCCTGGGAGCCCACTCTAGCCAGCACAGGGCTGCACTGCCCTAAGTCATAGTTTCAGGCTTAAGTGGATCAGGTCCAGGAAGCCAAGAGATAAGGAAAACTTCTCCCAGATGACAGATTGAGGACTCAGGCTACGTCAGGACAGCCAGGGCGGGGCAGGGGGGGGGTGAGGGTCCATCACTCCTTCTTTGCTGCAGCCCCCAAAGTCCTTCCTTGAGGGCCTTCCAAGTGGTTGTGCCTGGCTTAGGCAAACCCTCCTTTGAAGGAATCTTACCCATCATTGGCTAACTGACCAAGCATTGGGGGCCAGATATGGATGAAGCAGAAGCAGTGCTCCTGCCAGGGAGGTAGGCTTTGTCTCCTTAGTGGCTCACAGTCTGAGGGTCGCTCACTCAGCCTTAGTCATGGGGGGGTTACAACTCCTGAAACCAGGCAGAACAGTTCCCAACAGCCTCACATCACACCATTACCATATTTACTTCAATGAAATAAGAATTGGAAAGTGGGGTAAGTACTGATTTGTGTCAAATTAACATAACTACTATATTCAGGGAAAGTAAACCAAGCTAAAACTAACACATGGTCTATAACAGAAATTCAAATCTGAGATTAAACAAATTTTGCTATTTTCTTCACATTAACACAATTCAGTATTTATAGTTTCATATCTCATTTATTTCCTTCATATAGAACCAGGTACTAACCACTGAAAAAGTTTCTTCATTTTCATAGCTCTGAAGTAAACAACAAATACCTTTTTTTCAATATATTATGCTTACAATATTTAGCAGAATTTATTTCATCCATTAAATGGTACTTGTGCACCAACATGAAACAAATCAAGGAGTACTACTATATTTTTGCCTATAGATGTAATATAATACAAATCTATTTAAATGTGTGATTTTCTCCCCTTCCACTCCATATAAATTCCTTACAGTCATTAGCGCATCCTCTGAATCCACTGTATAATCTTCAAAGACATCACTTTTCCCAAAGTGCAATATATTATTAATAATACAAATATAATTTATCTCCTTTTAGGCTCTATTATTTATTTTTACATATTATCCAGGTACAAGTAAATACATCAAAAATGTTCCCCCTTTGTCTAGGGAAATGGTTATCTCATTCAATAGAGAGAAAAGATAAAATGACTAAATTTTCAGGTGCATGCTTAATCCATTTGTATTCATTGATTAAAATATCCTTAATTATACTTCTAAAATTTATTCTAAAAATTGTTATGAATATGCCCAAAGATTTAGCCTTAACTTTATTGTAGCAATTATATGTTATTGTATGTAACTCTTCTTATCATTCAAAAAACTATTTGAGAACTAAATAGTAACTAAAAATTTCTAAACTTTTTATTTGTAGGAGGGAGAGTGCTATATATAAGTCCTACCTTCTTCATGAGACAGAGCTTGAATTTTGTCATGGTCCAGACATTCTAGGGTTATTTAAATGAAACAAGAACTTCTCTACTTTCCTCTGTGTCTTAATACCCTGATAAATTAAAAGTAGCAGAAACAAACATTTTTCAAAGTCACACCCAAAATTTACTCTAGATTAGAAAAATGTCATTAGATTATAGATTGTATCTAATTGACTAAATGTTTATATACACGGTGAAAACTTTTCAAAGTAATAGTAGTCATGGTTGCTGAAATTCTTTATAAAATATCAGTTATTCTAATTTCTTGACTCATAATTACTTTTATTCTAAATGTCATGTTTTATTATTAACTCTTTAAATATGACAATTATTTCACTTCCCTAACTATTTGGGTCATAAATGTGTTAATAGGCAAAAAACAAACAAGCAAATCTTGAAAGCATCAATACCCTGTAATGAAGTAATTTTAACCTTGTCTTCTAGAAACACCAATTAAATATATTGTTAAAATATTATTATCCTATTATTATTATCTTCAATCATAAGATTATTATAATAAAACAGGCTTTTAAATATATTATTTGCTAATTGAAATGGCCTTGTCTCTTTTTCTTAAACATGGTTATTCGGATGGATGGAAACTAGAGGACCAATGGTGTGTCTATAGGGCCCTTTCTCCACATTCAACTATATTGAAGAATTAAGAGTTTCCTAAAGATTTTCAAGAGGTACTAAAGTAAAAGAAAACACAGTCCTCAAATCTCATGGTTTGGGGAGGCGAAGGCCAGCCTGAGGAACTCAGTGAGAAAGAAGAAGGAGGGACAAACTAAGATGATGAGAGTCCACCCCCAGGGTGAGAGCTCTCAGGAGGAGCAGAGCCGAGGGTCTTTGTACAAGAGCCACTGTACATCATACATTTATAGAGTGAAAGAAGTAATATTCAGCTCCTTTCAAGTATGTCAAGTATTTTATTCTAAGTTCACTGCTTCAGCAACTGAATGCAGGAAACTGGGCCTTTCACCCATTGACAGATTCCAAGTAAGGAGCAGAAATGAAGAGGAAACATGCGTCCTGGCTTGACGGTGAAGAACATGTGAAGGACCACCACTGGACTTCACAGTCCATAAAGGGCCTCAGATGGAGCCTTTTGCTATTTATCACCAAAGAAGTTTTCATATACTTAATTAGAAAATTGTATCTCTGTTAAAAGTCAGCATTTGATCAATATAAGCCTGTAAATTATATCACTATGTGGTTAGTTACCCTGGTTTGGTAGCTACTCATTTTTAAGAAACTAGGAGTTTCAAAAAGAAAAAATGGACATATCCCAAATATTTCAGGAATTCTGAGTCAGTCAACATGTTTATTACTTTATTTAACAAATCTTTTTTAATTTTTATTTTATTGATTATGCTATTACAATTGTCCCATTTCCCCCCTTCACTCCCCTCCACCCTGCACATCCCTCCCACCCACATTCCCCGCCTTTAGTTCATGTCCATGGGTCATAAGTTCTGTAGCTTCTACACTTCCCATATATTCTTACCCTCCCCCTGTCTATTTTCTCTCTACCGTCTATGCTACTTATTCTCTGTACCTTCCCCCCTCTCTCCTCCTCCTATTCCCCTGTTGCTAACCCTCCATGTGATCTCCATTTCTGTGGTTCTGTTCCTGTTCTAGATGTTTGCTTAGTTTGCTTAGTTTGCTTTTGTTTTAGGTGTGGTTGCTAATAACTATGCGTTTGCTGTCTTTTTATTGTTCGTATTTTTTATCTTCTTTTTTTTTAGATAAGTCCTTTTAACATTTCATATCATAAGGGCTTGGTGATGATGAACTCCTTTAACTTGACCTTATTTGAGAAACACTTTATTTGCCCTTCCATTCTAAATGGAAGCTTTGCTGGATAGAGCAATCTTGGATGTAGGTCCTTGCCTTTCATGACTTGGAATACTTCTTTCCATCCCCTTCTTGCCTGTAAGGTCTCTTTTGAGAAATTAGCTGACACTCTGATGAGAACTCCTTTGTAGGTGACTGTCCTCTTACCTCTTGCTGCTTCTAAGATTCTCTCCTTCATTTTAATCTTGGGTAATGTAATTATGGTATGCCTTGGTGTTTTCCTCTTTGGGTCCAACTTCTTTGGGACTCTCTGAGCTTCCTGGACTTCCTGGAAGAAACTCCCTCCTTTGCCAGATTGGGGAAGTTCTCCTTTATTATTTGTTCCAATAAGTTTTCCACTTGTCACTCTTCCTCTTCTGTGGAGGGCTCCACCCACAGAGCCCCATCTGTCCGTCATGGATGAGAATAAAACTACCAAGACATGATTTACTTGGGAAGGAGAGGTGGCCAATCTCTCAAAGGAGAAGGGCCAAGAGCCCCTTCCTCAAAGCCTTTTGTTAGGTTCATAACACACAGGAATACAGGTAAAGCTCATCAATCAATGTCAGGTGGCAAGGATCAAACAATGGATAACATTTCAAAAAAATCTGAGGACTTAATCTGAGTCAGTGTCTGTCAGATAAAGGGGTTGCAAAAACTTTGGGAGACAAACTAATTTCCTCCTCGGACCCTTATCATTTAAATGAGAGCACTCTTAGCAAAGCAGGTTTCACAGGACCTTATGAGTTCTTTCTTATGCCCGATCACTCTGGGAGCCTCCCTGGCCAGCACAGGGCTGCACCGCTCTTTGTCATAGTTTCAGGCTTAAGCAGATTAGAGCCTGGAAGCAAGAGACAAGGAAGACTTCTCTCAGACGGAAATGGGGACTCAAACTACGTCAGAATAGCCGGGGGTGAGGGTCCATCACCCCCTCTTTGCTGCAGCCCCCCGAGTCCTTCCATGAGGGCCTTCCAAGTGGTCATGCCTGGCTTAGGTTGCCCCTCCCTTGAGAGGTCTTACCTGTCATTGGCTAACCGACCAAGCATTGGGGCACAGATATGGATGAAGCAGAAGCAGCACTCCTGCCAGGGAGATAAGCTTTGTCTCCTTAGTGGCTGTTTCTCATGACAGAACAGACCCAGATGAAATAGGTCTCCTGGGCTCTTACTCAGCCTAGCTGTGGGGTGGGGATTAGAGCTCCTAAAACCAGGCAGAACTACCCCCAACAGTCTTTCCCTTTCTGGTACCCCTATAATTCTGATGTTGGAATGTTTAAAGATGTCCTGGAGGTTCCTAAGCCTCTCCTCAGTTTTTTGAATTCTTGTTTCTTCATTCTTTTCTGTTTAGTTGTTTCTTTCTTCCTTCTGGTCCACTCCATTGATTTGAGTCCCAGTTTTCTTCCTATCACTGTTGGTTCCCTGTGCATTTTCCTTCATTTCACTTAGTGTAGCCTTCATTTGTTTATGTAATTTGCAACCAAAATCAACCAATTCTGTGAGCATCCTGATCACCAGCTCTTTGAACTGTGCATCTGATAGGTTGGCCATCTCTTGGTCACTTAGATGTATCGGCTCTGGGGCTTTGATCTGGTCTTCTGCTTGAGATATATATATTAGTCTAGTCGTTCCTGTTATGTAGTGAGGGGCAGAGCCTTAGGTGTTCACCAAGGTGGGGCAACCCAGGTGCTGGGTTGTGAGGCTGTCTCTGGGGGCAGGGTCAGAGAGGGAACAATTTTTCTTGCTCTGCTCTCTCTCATATCCCAGTCCCCTCTGCCACTTTCCACAAGCAAACTGGGTCCTTCTGGTGCTGCCTCCCTGGCAGGCAGGCCGTGAACTTTCCAGGACCCTGTGGGTCTCTCCAACATACTCTCCTGTGAGGTTGGGAGTCTCTCCTGGCACCTCAACCCCCACAAGTGTTTTCAATTGGTACTTTTAGGCTTTATTTCCCAGTGATGGGGCCCTGGGTTGCGTAGTCTATCTCCATGTTTTTGCCTGGTTTATCTGCACATTAATGCATGTCCATGGTCAGCCAGCTGCCTTGCACGCCCGGGGTCTGCTACCTTCCTCCTATGTGCCTGAGACTGCTAAGCACCGCTTTTTCCTGCCTGGACACCTCTTCATGGGCCACCGACTCCACCCTCTTACTGGTCTGGATGAATGGTTGTCCAACTTCCTTACAGTTCAATTTTCTGTCAGATCTGTTTGGTATTTTTGTTTCTAAATCTTTGTTGTCCCTAATTTTGGTTGTGTGAGGAGGCACAGTGTGTCTACCTACTCCTCCATCTTGGCTGGAAATACCATATTTAACAAATCTTGATCATATTTCAGTTTATGTTCTAGATTCCTTTCCCAAAATAATGAGAACTCTATTAGTTTTGAAATTTTAGGGAATTTATTCAGGTTCATGGCAATCTTCTTATAGTTATTAAATGCTGAAATTAGCTTTTAAATGATGGTATATCTTTGAATTAATTCCCTCTTCATTGCTAAAGAGTTTAGGTAAATAGCTATCTAGCTGGCATTTTACAGTGGTAGTCTCTAAGTAGGGTGCTACTTGTGCAAAATACTCTAGCACCACCTGGGGGGTGCTTGTTTGGGTATTACATTATTCATATTATATTATATTCAATATTATATTCATGCAGAAAGACATTAAGAATTCTGTGAACCAGTCTTGCATGCTTTGCAGATTTACATTAACAAACAATTCAAGCATACTGAATGAAGAAAGATAAAGATTATAAGATTCTATTTGAAAAGCAGTTTGATGCTGGCTGAAGGACATCTGGAGGTTACAGATGACTAAAAGAAATTATTAAATATTTCTCTTCTCATTAAAAGGCATATGGTAGTCTTTGATTAAAATTAAGATAATTTAAGTGTTGTGAAAGATATAGAAACATTGAAAATGCACTTAAGGGTATTTCCTAACTGGCTAGAAAATTGTCACTGTAGACAAGTGGCTGAGTAATATATTAATTAACTAATAACATATTAATCAATAACATATACATATATTTAATATATTTCAATTCATTATTGTGCCTTCTTTGACCAGTGGAAATCTATTCAGATCATCTCTTTAGTTCTTTAGACAAGATCAGATTAGTCTTTCATATACTTTTTGGTTTGTAGTAACAGGTAGTTATAAAATCAATTTGTACATTTTCTGACTTAGACTTGGAATCTACCATTTATCCCAGGAATTCTGTTTCATTTTGGTGGAAAATTGTATTTAGAAACTACAATCTGTGTGCTAGAAAAATTTATTGTTATTGAGCTGGTCATTGTTTCCACAAGTTTGCAGTGGACATAGCTAAAAATATTTTTTAACAAAAATAAATCTCAGCAGATCATACTGATACTTCCAGTGCAAAATTCTAGATTCATTGACTTTAAATCTAGATATACTCTCTCTCATGCCAAAAATCTCGGTACTTAAAACTGTTTTATAGTTATCTTTACTTCCTAGAGATAATTTCATAACTTTATTTATATTTATTGATATAATCCATGTTTTAGCCTTCTATTATATTACTTTACAGATTCACAGTTACTTATATGTACATTTGTCTTTTATATAAGTATCTTTCAGAATGTGGTTTATTTATTCTTTCTTTCAGTATACCTTTGGCATTTAAGAAGTTTGTAATTTTTTTCTAACAGTTTATCATCTGGGATTTTTAAATTAGAATTATATTGCATTCATAACTTCATTTGGAGAGTACTGATTTATTTATAATAGTCTTCCAGTCTTTTGATTACCATTCATCTATTTATTTATATCTTCTCTTAATATTTTCAACAGTTTTATATTCTCCTTAATTCTTAATATAAAACAGTATTTATTATGCTTCTTCTATATTATTTTACTGTTGCTGATGCCATTATAATTAAGATATTTCTCTCTTTTATTTTCTGATTGGATATTTCTGGGATGGATAAGCTATTGGTTTTTCTTTGTCAATTTTGTATTTTATCTTACTGGACTCTTAGTGTTAAATTTAATTAAAATTTTTATTGAGATAATTTTAAGTTTACATGCAATTTTAAGAAATAATACTCAATTTCTCAAAATGAAAACATCTAAAGTTCTAAAATAATTTGTTTGCAGTGCAATTACAACTTTTCAAAAATTATTCTTATAAATCTTTATCAGTATACAGATATATATCTTATGATCTAAAACAAATCTAAGTAATTTATTATTAAGTAATTCTCAATACAGTCTCTGTGATCATTGACTAAAAATGTAAAATTTTAATTATAAAAACTAAAATATTGTAAGAATTGTTATATAATACACATGCAGTTCTTTTAAAATAACAAATTCAAAACAAAGCATTTGACAGTAAGCCAGAACCTGTTAATGTCTCAAGTATACAGACTATGTTATGAGCCTGTTGTTAAATTCTTAAATAAAATACACAGCATGATTCATATGTTATCTATTTACTGAAGGTCACAGTGAAGAGAAATGACTAAAAAACTGTCCAATGGTGGTTAGATTTCTTTTCATCTGTAATGGGTGAATACCTTTGTGCCCACAAAAGTTCAATAGGAAGCTAAAAATATTGCTTCAATATTCACTCAGTAAGCTGGGGTATTACAGAGCTTGGGCCCATATTCTATGGAGTTCACTTTCATATCCTAACAGTTACCTTTCTTTTTCAAAAATGACATATTGACAACACCCAGGCTAAAGTCACTAAGATGTGGATGAAATATATAAACTATACAAAATTCATTATTCTCTCTACACCCTTGCTTTCACTTGGAAGTAAAAATACAAATGCATTACCATTCATTTTAGGCACTTATAAGTTCATTTAAATTTAAAAAAAAAAAATAGCCTTGACTGGTTTGGCTCAGTGGGTTGGGCATCATCCCACAGACCAAAAGGTCACCAGTAAGGGCACATGCCTGGGTTATGGACCAGGTCCCTGGTTGAGGGCACTCAAAAGGCAACCAATCAATGCTTCTCTCCCTCTTTTTCTCATCCTCTTCCCCCTCTCTAATAATTAATTAATTAATTAATTAACAAACAAACAAATAAATAAATTTAACACAAATTAAACAATCAAATCAAGAAGAATGCCATTTGGTTGGAACCCTTAAACAGGTTAGTTTCAACCATCATTCCAAATTTGAAGATATCAATTTTGGTATAATGATATACCAAATGAATAGGAAGGAAAATTTTCTTTACGTTACCACCATTAGAGATTTCACAGGATACAGGCTTTGAACATAGATAAAATAAAAATATTATTTCAATTATACCTACAATGTTCATACATTTGTATATATTTAGACTTACTTGAGTTAAAACATAAGGTTAAAAGAAAGAATCTATACATTGCTTTGGACAGTATGATATTTTAATAATATCAATTCTCCCTATCCATGAATACAGTATATGTTTCCACTATTTGTATCTCCTTCAATTTCTTTCTTTAGTGTCTTATAATTTTCCAAGTACAGTTCTTTTTAACTACTTTATGACCCAGCATTTCCACTTCTGAAACACTACTTGAAAGAATACAGACACCCCTATGTTTATCGCAGTGTTATTTACAATTGCCAAGATTTGGAAACAGCCCATGTATCCATCAGTAGATGAGTGGATAAAAAAGCTATGGTACATTTACACAATGGAATACTACTCTGCAGTAAAAAGAAGGAAATGTTATCTTTTGTGACAGATTGAATGGAGCTAGAGAGTATTATACTAGGTGAAATAAGCCAGTCAGAGAAAGACAAATACCATGTGATTTCATTTATATGTGGCATCTAATGAATAAAATAAATTAACAAACAAAATAAAACAAATCATAGATACAGAGAACAGACTAACAGCTGTCAGAGGGGAGGGCACGGGGACAGGTAAAAAAAAAGGTGAAGGAATTAAGAAAAAAAACAAAAGCAAAAAAAAAAAGCAACCCAACTGTCCTAAACAGACAACAGCATGGTGATTACCAGGGGAAAAGGGTGTGGGGGAAGGTAGGAGAAGGTAAAGGGGGCATAAATGGTGATGTAAGAAGACTTGACTTGGGGTGGTGAATACAGAATAAAATATACAAATGATGTATTATATAATTGTACCCCTGAAACCTATATATATTGACAGTGATTAATGAATCACTGTCATCCCAATAAATTCAATAAAAAATAAAAAAATCTAACCAACTCTATTCATGTTTTTCTAAGCTCTCTGCTTAGATTTATAAAAAAGTTAAGTATGGAAAATAAGAAGCTATTAGTATCTAATAATTAATCCTAAATATGCAATGATTTTTTTGTGTGAGCTCAGTTTATCAACAAAATATAAATTATATATTTATCCAACAGTATGTGCCTGTTTATAATTTATATACATTATTCTCTATTCTCCAGACAATACAAAATAGTAATATAAGGATAGTTTTGCCTATCCCACAAAATAATAGATAAGAGTTTATTTTAATTTTAAGTCATCCTAAGTTTTTCTTTAATTTCTGGGTCTACATTGTTTAATATAATATGAAACACATGTAAATTTAAATTTTAGTACCCATTTTTTAAGTTTGAAAGAAATAAGTAAAAAAATAATTTTAGTACTATATTTTAAAATTCAACATATCTAAAATGTTATGATTTCAACATTTAATAAACAGTAAAATACTCATCACTGAGCTATTTTACATTCTTTTTAAATAATATTATTTAATTGATGTGTCAAGAAGTAGTGAAAATTACTTAATCACAGGGCATTGACGTTTAAAAGTATTTTTTTAACATTTTAAAAATTATTGTTCAAGTACAGTTTTCTGCCTTTTTCTCCCACCCCTTCCCACCACTCCAGCCCTCCTTCCCTCCCTCCCCTGTTTCCATTCCCCCTTGTTATTGTCCATGTGTCCTTTATAATAAAAGTCTTTTTTGCCTATTAATCCATTTATGAGCAAAATAATTATTATATTTTAAAAGTCAATATTAAAACATGGCATTTAGAATAAAAGTAATTATGAATCTAGAAATTAGCTAGAATAACTGACATTCTACAAAGAATTTTCAGCAACCATGACTATTATTACTTTGAAAAAGTCCCACTGTGTTGAAAGGGCTTAGAATTATACAACCAACACTCAATGAGTTCAAGAAAACTGAGGTCATATCAAGCATTTTCTCAGACCACAAGGGCTTGAAACTAGAAACCAACCTCAAATAAAAAACTCAAAAACATCCAAAATCGTGGAGATTGCATAACATGATATTAAACAATAAATGGGTTAATAATGAGATCTCTGAAGAAATAAAAAAAAATTCTGGAAACACATGAAAATAAACACACAATAGTCCAAAACTTATAGCACACACTGAAGGCAGTCCTGAGAGGGAAGTTCATAGCAATACAGGCCTACCTAAAAAAGATAGAAAGATTTCAAATAAACAACCTAACCCTACATCAGTAAGAACTGGAGGAACAACAACAAACAAAGCCCAAAGCGAGTAGAAGGATGGACATAACCAAGATCAGAGCAGAATTAAATGACATAGAAACTAAAAGAACAATTTGAAGGATCAATAAATCCAGGAGCCGGTTTGTTGAAAAAGATAAACAGAATCTACAAGCCTTTAAACCCACTCATCAAGGAAAAAAGGGAGATGACACAAATAAACAAAGTCAGAAAGGAAACAGGAGTGATTACAACTGATACTGTTGCAGAGCAAACAGAAGGTTCTCGAGACTAGCAAAACACTTCCAAAGTCTCACTTTCTTGAACCTGAGGGATCAGTCTTCCACGGGCAATTAAGATCCCAGATGAGCCCCAACAAAACTGTTACCGAGCAACAGAAAAGGTCCGTTATTGTCCGCTGCCTTATGGAAAGATGTCTCTCAAAGCCAGAGATTTGTGAAAAGGAAAGGAAATGTTTATTTAATACTATACAGAGTTAAAGTAGTGACTTAACTTCATTGAAATATCAAAGTCCTTCAGGATACCCACAGACACCCACAGTGCTTCCTATCTCCCTCTGCCCTAAGTCAGGGTACCGTAATTGCAAGGAAGAGAAGCA
>PVKU01011523.1:0-42643 GCA_004027475.1 Anoura caudifer | reverse complement strand
CTTCCTTTTTCTCCCTTGCTGCCTTTAAGATTCTCTCTTTGTCTTGGAATTTTGTCATTTTAATTATAATGTGTCTTGAAGTGGGTCTCTTTGGGTTCCTCTTGAATGGGACTCTCTGTGATTCCTGGATTTGTGTGACTTTTTCTCTCATCAAATTAGGGAAGTTTTCCATCATTACTTTTTCAAATAGGTTTTCTATCCCTTGCTCCTCTTCTTCTCCTTCTGGAATTCCTATTATACAAATATTATCATGTTTCATATTGTCTTGCATTTCTCTTAATCCATCTTTATTCTTTCTGAGCCTCTTTTCCTTCTTTTGCTCTTTCTGGGTGTTTTTTTCTACTTTGTCCTCCAACTCACTGATCCAATCTTCTGCTTCATCAATTCTGCTTTTTATTCCTTCCACTGTGTTCTTCAGCTCAGAAATTGTATTCTTCATTTCCTCTTGGCCCTTGTTGATAGTTTCTTTTTCCTTTTTCATGTTGATATAGTTTGCAGTGAGTTCCTTGTAGCTTCCCTGTAGTTTCTGGTAGCTCTTTGAGAGCTCTTGGAGCTTCCTGACAACCATTGCTTTGAACTCAAGATCTGATAGTTGAGTTGCCTCCATTTCATTTAGCATTCTTTCTGGGTCTTCCTTCCTTACTTTCATTTGGGGATTGTTTCTTTGTCTTCCCATTGTTTGTGAGACTCTTCTTGTCAGCCTCAGCCTCTTAAATTGATCTGTTCTGGCTCCTTGGGTTTATGGTGTGAACTTCTGTAGTAGGATACCTGTGAGATTCAGTGATGCAGTCTCCTTCTGGTTTTCTGGTATTCAAAGCTTCCACTGTTTCAGCTAGGATCACGGGTGTGTGCTCTGGGTCTTCCACAAAGCCCCCTCCTCTGGTCACAGGGCTGCTGGTTGCAGAGCTGCCTCCAGTCCCGGTCCCAGGGCTGCCTCCAGTTGCTTGACTACTTCTGGTTGCAGGGCTGCCCCTGGTCACAGGGCCTCCCCTGGTCACAGAGGTGCCCCCCGGTCTCAGAGCCTCATCTGGTCGTGGGGCTGCCCCTGGTTGCAGGGCCATCCCCGGTCGCATAACTGCCTCTGGTCCCAGTCCCTGAGCCACCTTGGGTCGCAGGGCCTCCTCTGGTCAAGAAGGTAATCTTGAGTCACGCACTCAAAAGCTAAACCCTGTGACATGAAACAAGAGAAATGAAAGGAAACAGTAGCTCTAAATGTCCAAAAAGAGGAGTGGTGATGGGAGGAAGAATGATGTTACTGTTGGTTGCAAGGGGGGGAGTACTAAACAAATTCAACTAAAAACAATCACTGCTCCATCGATTTGCCATGTACTTTGAGAAAAAAGATGAGTCAGACATACTCCAGGCCGATAAAGAGCTCACCATCTAATGGAAGAGCAGTTATGAACTGATCCTTTTAATATAATGTTATTGGTGAAACAGTAAAAGTCTTCACATAATTCTCTGGATCTTTGAGGAGGTGAACCAACTTTCCCAAGAAAATGAAATAAGAAGTACAAGGAACTATGCATGGTGGGCTTCTGGGATGGTGGTTGTCAAGAAAGCCTTCACATCGAATCTTAAATAATATATAGGAATATGCCAGGTCAGGAAAGGAAGCAGTAAATTTGGGCAAATGGAACAGCAAAGACAAAAAGAACATGGTATGTTTGGAAAATATTAGAGGTTTAATATGAGTCAAGCAATGAGTAAATGCTGAGATGTGCTAGGAGAAGCCTGCAAAGAGATGTAGGCAAAGTATCACAAAGGACCTTTGGGCCGTAATAAGGAGTTTCAATTTATCTTGTATATGAAAAGAAATCCTGAGAGATTTTAAGTTGAATATAAAAAAATTTGGTTGGGCATTTGTGTTGGCAGGTACATTACTGGGGATCAATATTTAAAATGAAAATGGAAAATATATTGGAATGTCCATTTTAAACCTACCTGCTTGGGGATCACCTGGAAGTGGACCCCATAGTCCAAACACCTTAATTATTATTAGTTTAAAATAGTACTTCCAATCTTTTCAAGATGCTGCACACATAGAAAATAAGATTCATACAGTGAACTCAGCCTGAGGAGGGTGTTTACAGTCAAAGGACAGCAGCACAGGAGTCCTGGCTGCTGGGACCCATCTGTAAGCCACGAGGGTGCAAAGCTGGATCCTATCACCTCAGAACACTAAATGGTTGTGGGCTCAATTGCAAGCTGAAGCATGTATGGGAGGCAACAGATGTATGTTTTTTTTCACATCAGTGTTCTCTCTCTCTCTCTCTTCCTGTCTCTCTAAAATCAATAATCATACCCTCAGGTGAAGATATTAAAAAAATATTTACTGACATACCAGTCAATTTAATTAAGAGAAAAGAGAATTAAAGCTTTTATTGTGGACTTATTTTCATGATGAGTGTCATATTTCTATTTTAAGTACCTGGAACTCAATTAATGAAAACTTCATGTAGGTGAAATGAAAAGCCAGAGAAAATGCTGTCCATTTTCTCTAGGGGTGTGCATGTGAGAATGGTATTAGGAAGGAAAAATCTTTGAATAATGCACTTTGACACTCACAGTCAGGTATTGGAACATAATCCCCAAGCAGAGGTGGTTTCAATCAGAGGATCACTAGGATGGCAGTGCTATGAGTGCAGCTGAGTTAGAAAAAAGTACAGTATTTTACAAGTAGCATTTAAGCGGAATTGTAGATAAGGTAAAGGGAATTGCAGTGGTTAATAGAACATTACCTGCAATTGTGATGAAAATCTAAATTGAATTTGTTTTGGAATCTGCAGGTATAATGTTACTAATGCAAATGTTTTAGTTGTAATGGCAGAGATGGAAATGTCCTGTTAGATCACCTCCTGCCCATGCAAAATAGACAAGTGAAGTCTGCTTATGATGGCCTTGTTCCTACTGCTTTAGCATTGTTGGGTCAAACTTAACAGTTCGGGGGAAAATATATTTTTATGTAGAAAGTAGTTATCTTAATGTGACTCTCCTATTAAAAAGCAGTAGATTCAAACACATCCTTTATGATTTTCAGATAACCCAATTATCACACAGGTGACTCAGCAGAGGTGTCAAAATCCAGAGCAGCCCTGCTATGTCTATAACCTGCTTGCTCAAAACTCAAAGTGACTCAGGAATCTTTGATGCTGTTTAGGTTGATATGTAAATTATCTAGCCCAGCATGTTCAAAGACTCACTAAGCAGCAACACCAAAGATCAAAAGTAATGTGCATTGTTGTCCTGTTGAACTTCAAAGACTAACAGAAAATCATGAAGAAATTTAAATAAAAAGTACTTTATATTTAAGAAATACTTGAAAAATATAAGGGATAATGTCTTGGCTGAACTAAAGATATTCTTCTAGTGGGTTCTTGTTTAAAATTTCTCTAGCTACTTGTCACCTGTCACTGCTGCCTCTCAAAACTTTTCAGTAACTATGAAGACACTGAGAAAGGAAATTCTAACAATTCAATCACAATGTGAAACTGAAACTTAACCTGTTGCCAAAATCTGAATGGAATTTTCATAACTACAAGAACCACAAAAAGAGATTTTAATGAGCAGGAACCAAATTCTCAATCTTAATGCTGTTTTTTTTAATCGTTGACACTATAACAGATGTCCCCCACTTGCCCCCCTTTGCCTATCTCCACCAAAGATCCACCCCCCACCTTTGCCACACTATTGGCTGTGCCCTTGGGCCATGCATATGTTCTTTGGCTAATCACTTCCTCTTATTTTACCTAGTCCTTCCACCCTGTTTCCCCTCTGAGATCTGTCAGTCTGTTTCATATATCCATGCCTCTTTATGCTGTTTTATTATGATTTTCATTAATTGAAAAATGATCATTTTTTCCCCTTCAGGTAACCTGTCATCCTTTCCTTCTAGAGACACACATGTCAGAGGGTTTGAACCAACAAAAACCCGGGGCAAAATTCAGCTGTTATTTGGGTGCCCCATCCACACACACCCAGTAAAGGCAGTCAAAAGGATATGAGGCAGAAGGAGGGAGTTGGGTGTATTTACTGCCAGTAACATCTTGCATTCTGGAATCAATGTTCCGCATGAGCCAAGCTGTAGTGGCGCTGCCCAGAGAGCCATGGCATCAGCCTTGCAGTGTTCCTGACTTTACTGTGAAGAGGGTCAGAGAGCTAGTGAATGGGAGGTAGTTGAAGGCCTCACTTCAGTTCAGTGGAACTTCACTAGATTAAAAGTTGCTTATATATTGAGAGTGGGGCTAAGAATGTGTTTATTATTTGTCATAACATTGTAGATCATAGAGAGAGATTGTATCAGGACAAGATGGGCAAAGGTTAAGTTGCTCATTTGCTATCTCTAACTTTTTCTATCAATAAATGTTACATATCTAGGCACGATTTATTCAGTATTGAGTAACTGAGAAGACAAAAATGTGCCTTTTTATAAACTACAAAAAATTACCTAGGAAAGAAAGATGGGGTGAGAGGAATAGTTGATGAATTAATATTAGAAAGATGATTGGCATTCCTGATATGTTGCTAAAAGATATGTGTGTGTATATACATATATGTGTACATATATATAACTCATGATATAGAGTTATGCCTACAGTTGCATATATATAATTTTTGGTACAAGATGAGATGATAAAAAATAACTGAATTAAAATTCAAATTGGAGACAGTAAAAGACAGATTTGACTCTTCAGAAAATGGAGTCAGTACTGTGAAAAACAATGAGTACCTCTTTCAGCATGTATGGAACACAGAAAATAATGGAAAATATGGGGACAATCATAGATATAAAAAACCAAAAATGTAAAGTCAATCTCAAAATTACATGTGCTTTGAGAAGGAGACTAGGATAATTGGATCAGAGTAACCAACCGAACATAATTGGTGAAACATGTCCTGGGCTGATAATACTGGTTGAAAAGAGGCTCTATGTTCCAGGTGAAAATCACTGTAATCAAAACAGTCTGGTGCTGGCATGAGAACAGACACATAGATCAATGGAACAGAATAGAGAGCCCAGAAATAAACCCAAGTCTCAATGGTCAATTAATATTTGACAAAGGGGGCAGAAGCATAAAATGGTGTAAAAATAGCCTCTTCAACAAATGGTTTTGGGAGATCTGGACATCTACATGCGAAAAAATGAAACTTGAGCACCAAGTGACACCATACCCAAAAATAAATTCAAGGTGGATAAAAGATTTAAATATAAGCCATGACACCATTAAAGTCCTAGAGGGGAACAAAGGCAGAAAATTTTCAGGTATTCCATGCAACAATATTTCAATATTTTCAACAGTGTGTCCCCGAGAGCAAGGGACATAAAGGAATGAATAAACAAATGGGACTAAGCTTCTGCCTGGCTAAAGAAAATATCAGCAAAATGAAAAGGAAACCAAATATATGGGAGAATATATTTGCCAATGATACCTCAGACAAGGGTTTGATATCCAAAATATATAAAGAACTCACATGACTCCACTCCAGGAAGACAAACAATCAAATTAAGAATTGGGCAAAGGACCTGAATAGACACTTCTCCAAGGAGGACATACAGAGGGCCCAGAGACATATGAAAGGATGTTCAGCCTCACTAGCCATCAGAGAGATGTAAATTAAAACCACACTAAGATACCACTTCACACCAGTCAGAATGGCCATCATAACCAAATCAAATGAGTGCTGTGAGGTTGTAGAGAAAAGGGAACCCCATACTGTTGGTAGGAATGCAGACTGGTACAGCCACTGTGGGAAACAGTATGGAATTTCCTCAAAAATCTAAAAATGGAACTGCCTTTTGACCCAGCAATTCCACTGCTGGGATTATACCCTAAGAATCCTGAAACACCAATTCAAAAAAATTTACGCACCCCAATGTTCATAGCAGCACAATTTATAATAGCCAAGTGCTGGAAGCAACCTAAGTGCCCATCAGTAAATTAGTGGATCAAAAAACTGTGGTACATTTACACAATGGAATACTACATAGCACAGAGAAAGAAGGATCTCCTACCCATGGCAACAGCATGGATGGAACTGGAGAGCATTATGCTGAATGAAATAAGCCAGGCTGTGAAAGACAAATGCCATATGATCTCATCTATAAGTGGAACCTAATCAACAAAACAAACAAGCAAGCAAAATAGAACTAGAGACACTGAAATAAAGAAGAAACTGATAGTAACCAGTGGGGGAGGGGAAGGTGGAGAGGGATAATGGGGGGAAAAAGGGAAGGGCCTTCAAGGAACATATATAAAGGACCTATGGACAAAGCCAAAGTGGGGTAGGACTGAGGGAGGGAGATGGGGATGGGTGAGACAGGCAAAAGTGGTGGTGGGAAAATGGAGACAACTATACTCGAAAAACAATTAAAAATAAATAAATAAATAAATAAATAAATAAATAAAATCTATAGGTAGGCACATCTTGGTAATTTAAAAAGAGTTTTCAATAGCATTGCAAAATATTTCAAAAGAACTGAGGTCATAAAAAGCACCATTTTTGTAACACAACACAAATCATGATGAAACAGATGGCTCCTCTGCAATATGTGAGTGTATGCAGGAAGATAATGGAACAACGAATGTGTGCTAACTTTCTATAAAATTTAGAGGGTAAAAAAGTTGTAACTCAAGGATTTTATATAAAATAAATTCCTTCACAAACATAAACAAAATCTCTGAAAGAGAGCCAAAGAACTTATGTGTACAACCCATAGATAAGAACTAATTGGGGGGGAATGCAGCTAGGAGGGGGGTGCAGGGTGGAGGGGAAGAAAGGGGGGAATTGGGACAACTGTAATAGCATAATCAATAAAATATATTTTTAAAAACTAACATAAAAATAAGCATCCATGAAACAAAAGACCAATCAAATTTAAGAACTCAAAAATGACAGTGTCCTATAAATTGTTTATGGTCCTGTGCTTACTTTTTGTGGGCCCCAAATTTAGTCATTCCATGGAATTAAGTGTTTGCATGTAGATGTAGAATTTAGGTCACCACCTTGCCTTTCTATACTTCCCTCAGTGCTCCCCAGTCCATTCACAGTACCAGGAAATCGGAAATACTTACAGTATTTATTGACAGGTAGTTCTAAAGGCCTGTCTTAACAACACAGCTTAACACCACTGAATGAAGCCAGCTTGTTTTGGTTAATTATTCAGTTGCTAAAAATTTGTTTCTGTGGGAGATTTACTTAATTTATCTGTGCCTTATTTTCCTTATCTGTAAAATGGGAATATTAATATCACCTATGTCACAGAATTGTAAGAAATCAATCATTCAGTGTAATGTTGATGTTAGCTATTGTTATTTCAGATTTTGAAGCAATAATTCAGATTATATACTGTACATGTATGAATTGGAGAAATAAATAAAAAACAACATAAAAATCTTCTCTGATAGGAAGAGAGTTTATTATTCTGTTTATACTGTGTGATGCAGACTAGACACAACTGAATCTCTTATTGCCACCTTTTATCAGTGGGAATTTGCACAAGTTACTGAATCTCTCTGAGCCACCTTTTTTTCTACATTTGTAGTACGAGGCAAATAATATTTAAAGAATAGATATAGTTACCAGTTCATCAGGGTTTACTCCAGATGTTTTCAGATTTTGTACCTAAAGTCCCACATTCTAAAAACCCTTCAGTCCAGAAAAACTGGGACCAGTGTTCTCTCTATTACAGGGTTGTTAGAAAGATCAATTGCTTGACAGATGATCTTAAAACATAAGTGTTCAAGAAATATTTTCTATTATTTACATTCCTTTTGTAATGTCTTCAAAATCTAGTGTGTGTCTTACATTACAACACATAGTTTATACTCACCACATTTCAAGAACTTAATAGCCACAATGGCTGGTGGCTACCAGGTTGGACAGCACAGCTTTAGACCGATGCTGAAGTAATCTGAATAAAAGGGATAGGTGTCTCCCCTAGACTGGTTCTTTTTCTCTCTACCAAGAAGGTGACTTTTTTTTTCACTTTATTTCACATACTCAGTCAAAATTTCCAAATCCATGAGTCCTTTTGTGAAGTCAGATATTGTAGTTAGATGATGATGGAAAAGGACCTGTGTCTCACATCTGGGATGATACACAGTGCTGATCAGCACCTTGATGTGTGAAAAGCTTTATTCAGCCAGAGCTGCCAGGGTACAAATGTGTAGGTTAGGAAAGCCTGTGGCTTTTCCTATTTCACCACTGACTTATTTTTCAATGGTATAAACTTAGCCTATATTTACAAGTAACTTGGGTTATAGAACAACTTTAAATCTTTAGTCATTCTTTTTTTATCTAAAAACAATGTTTGCTCATATACAAAAATTAATCATATACAAAAGGGTGGTAGCTAAAGTTTAATGTTTCCAAATTTTTATGTTAGTTGTTTATACCCTGACAACTCTACGTAGGTCATAAGAGATAGTTGTTTCGTTATCTTAATGGATATGAAAAATTTGTCAAGCTTTTCCTTAGTCATTGCTAAATTTCAGACAGTCTACTTTAGACAAATGTACTCCACATAGATTACATAGTTAATAATATTATAACTAAAGAATACAATGAAAACAATTCTTCCTTTAAAACTGAGTCCTGGTTAGAAAACATGAAGAATATGGCTTTTTTAAAAAAGTTCTTAATATGCTATAATCTTTAATTATACCCATTTAATAAAACCAGGGAAATAGCTCAAACTAGACTTAGTCTTTCTACATAATATTTCTGGACATTCAGTAAAACCTAGTGTTATATGTCAATCCAGAATCTATTCTCTGGCTGTTTTGGATAAAAACTAGAAGGTAGGTGCTGAAACCATCTGGCCCACAGTGACAAGTTACATCGCAGATGCCAACCCTAATTGATTATTAGTGGCTGTATGTAAAAATCTGCTGAGGAGGACGATGAGGTCCAATACATTTCTCTGTAAAGGACGAACCAAAGATGTCTGCAATGGCTGAGGGAAGTGGGAGCACAAATGCACACCCTTACCTCTCATTAGCAGCAATCTTCAGCAAAAGAGAGCGCCTTGCCTGGTAGGGCAAAGGTGACAGAAGTGCAGTCATTACTTCAGCAGACAGTCTGGAGCTGCCAGCAGTGAAAAACTGGGTCAGCTGGATGCTAGGCTGAAAGGAAAATTCTGCTGTTGGAATTCTGCAAAAAGAGGTAGAATCCTGGTGCAAATGCTCACAGGTGCCATTCCTAGGGAAGCAGCTTTGTAAGCACGCCGAAAGTGCCCGCATCTTTGTTTAGGTGGTAACCAGCAGGCATTCGCAGAGTGTGCGTGAAAGGTGTCAAAGAAGATTAATTTAAAAAAATAAAAAATAAAAAAAAGCAAAACCTCTTAAAATATAATATGTTTGTATAAGACAATATCAAAACATTTTAAAATCAGTTTTATCAGCATTTTAATGTAGATTAGGTTATATTTAAATCTCCTTACAAAAAAAGAATAAGGTCTTCTGGGTCTAACAGGGTGTGTGATTTCTGTCAGGGGTCAGGATGTTAGTTTCAGAGGCCTGCTGAAGGTTATGGGGGACTCCTTAAATGTTACTTACTTTTATTTTCTATGAGTAGAAGTTTCTAAAATTATTTTGGACAGGCAGCTTTTTATTATCTTTAAAGACCCCTAAAATATTCTGTTATTTCTATCACTGAAATATAAAAGGGAAATAAGTTTATCTTTTACCTAAATATCTTCCACTTCACACTATTCCTTGAAACACTTTTTTTTAAGGAAGGGGATACATTAACATCTTTTATAAATAGTTTAAATTTTCATATCTGACATAAGGAAAGTTCATAATTAGTAAAAGTTGTCTATTTGTAACATGTAATTTAGAACTCTGTATTCTATTGCATCTTAAAGTCTAGCGACTAGATGATTCGTCAAAAAATCAACATTAATAAAATATGTTAAACTAAGTTTTGGGAAAGCTATAAAGTGTGTTGATTTCAGCTAAATGATAATATGTGTGTTCATTCACTAAACATTTTAAGTACTATGTACTATGCATGAGGTACAGCAAAAAATTAATCATGAAATACCCATAAAATACTCATATTTTGAGGGTAGAAATACACAAGTAAAACTTTAAAATTGTGTATGTTATATATATAATGTGGATAAAATGCCACTGGAGTACAGAAAACATAGTCCAGCAGGACTTCACGGTTGGAATGATATTTGAGGCTTGTGGAGAATTCCCAAGGAAGGGAAGACATTATGGAGGAAGGCCATAAACAAAAGCGAGGAGACGTACGTAATGCGACGTGCCATTCTAAAGGAACCGTGAACAGCTCAGTATGATGAAAGTATAGAGTATAAAGGATAAAGTGACAGATGATTCTAGAAAAGTGTATTGTGTCCCAGGAGTATACTCCTTAAAGATACTGGGACTATCTCCTTAAGACGTGGACAGAATCAGAGTTTTTTTAAAAGGAGATTGGTAGAATAAGATCCGTATTTACAAAAATAACACTAGTGCAGCACAGAGGGTGGGTTGGAGTGGACAGATAGACTGCACACTGCAGGGAACTTAAGCTTGCAGGTTTACGGAATGAGGCGTTGCTCAGGGGCCCCATGTTCTCTCATATTTGCTTCACTATCTCTTACTCTTTTTCTACTGATTCACTGTACTTTTACATCATCCCAATTCCTTAACACAGTTTATAAGATTTGTCATGATCTGGCCCCTGCCTGCCTTTCCAAGGTTTCACCCACCCCAATCTTCTGACTCCCCACGACACTCCGGCATGCTGTTCTTCCTTCCAATTTACTCATGTTGCAAACTCCTTCCTACCTCAGAGATTCACGCATCTAGTATCTCCTGCCTAAACTGTTCAATCCCTCTCCCTTTGTACGGCCAACTAATTATCTTTTATGTTCAAACTTCGAATTGCTTCCTTGAAGGAACTCTTACCTCTAAATACACAGGGATGTGTGCAAAAAATGCAACATGCCCCCTGCCCCCCCAGCCCTTTTACATCCCTTAGTGTCCTCTTGTTTGCTGTGAGGTCATTGGAAAGGAACGTCTAGACTAGACTTTAAAAATAAATGTTCATACAATTGTTTACTTATTATCATTCTTGTTCACCAGAAAATGTTTTGAATTGTGCATGTTTTGTTTATTGCTTTCTGTGCTCAGTAAGTATTTTTTTAAAAAATAAATGTGGTTACCAGTATAGGGGCTGCCCAAATTGTTGCTCAACACCAACTAGATGTAGCCTTTGTAACTGTGAGAGAGAGAGCGAGAGAGAAAAACAAGGTTCCAATTGGTCTGGGCATTATGTTTTCTTATCTGAAGGTGTCAGGGTTACTGGGTGTGATATTCAGCAGAAGTGGCAGTCACTCAGCAGATTTAGTGACACTGGGTGTGGCATGGCAGATACCCCAAAGTATGCTTAACCTCTTAGTAGCCAGTTAAAAGAAGCTAAGAAATCTGTAGGCAGACATAGAACATTTAAGACCAAAAAGCAAACTATACAGGTGGAGAATGACTGACCAGGCAAAAATATAGGCTCAAAATTAGTTGGATTTTATGCAATAACTAACTGTGAGTCAATAGGGTAATGCTGCCATTTGAAATTTCAGTAACGGAAATATGTTAACAGGAGAAGATTATGTAATTAATAATCACCGTTACCATAATGCATCTATCCTAGGCTCCTCTCCTGTACCTTCTTCCAATGGCAGAAGAGAAAAATGATTGGTGTAGAGATGAATAAAAGAAATGTAGGGGTGAATACAGTGAAAATCAGACTTATTAGGATAGTTTATTAGAATAAACTGGACTTACTAGGAGAATGTTGAGGGAATATGTAATCCTCCTTTGATTTAAAAACAATTACTGTGAATGGAACATCAATCGAACAGTTCTCATTACTACTAAGGAACAAGAGGAAATAGGGTTAAATCACTACAATTGTTAACAACATCATAAGCATGTAGATGAGGATCACATTATGTATTCACTGTGATTGCCATAGATGATATTGGTTTTTTTGTTTTGTTTTGTTTAGGATGAGAAGACAGTCAAATGTCTTCCAGACACAGTAAAGGCTAAATTTACATTTTCTTAAGTACGTACTTACTACATTGTCTTGTGATTTTATTTCACATGGGTTTCCCACATTAGACACTGGCCATGTATGCTAGAACCTCTCTTGTTTACCTTAATATTTTATCAATACCTGCTGTATAATAGGAATTGTACCAGGATGTGTTAAATATTGATACTTTGGTTGTGGTTATATGGGCAGATAGATGATGACAATATGATAGATATGCATACAGAAATACTTTACCTTTGCAGGTTTTTTTAAGATAGTGCCTGACCTGAATTGCTATTACTTAACTCTATATTCAAAACCCAAATTGCTTTTTTATATAATAGCTTAGAAAGTATTATAGGCTCTTAGAGAGGCTGAGACTACCTCCTGATTGCACTTTGGTTATTCAGCAACCTAATGCACTCCCCAGATCAATGTTCTCATGGTCTTCATTCATTAGTTACACAACTGGGAGATTCATGATGGGAGACAGTTAAATATTGAAAGGGAGTAAAAGGAACAAGGAGTAATATTGTAATAAAATGCCATTAAACTTAAAAAAATGAAGTCAACATATTTCTGTGAAAGATTGGTGGTTTATTTTACATCTCTTGATCTGTAGGATGAGATTTGTTTCTCATGGGAGAAAGCTTCACCAAGCATACCAGAGTTAATTGCAGTTAGCTATTCTGGGTTGTACACTGAATGCACATTGAATATTAGAGTGTTCCTACAACAGTCTTTTGCAGAAAAAGCGAAAAGCAAAAGGACACATGAATAACATGTATGCCTTACTTTCAAGGAAAGACTGAGTTATTAATTTTATTTTTAGTTATTGAATTTCATAAATGTGAAATATGAGCTGTGTAAAAACTAATGTTTATAAAAGTTTGAAAATTTCTGTTGAGATATATTTCTTGATCTTATATTTGAAGATTTAACTACCTAATACTCCTGTTTCTAGATAATAGAAATATATCCGGTAAGGAAATTTTTGTAAAAATCACTTCATCCTTTCTAGACTTTTTTTTCTTTGGTCACAACTTCTGACGTGATAGCTTTTCATTGTTCTTGAAGGTGGTCCTACCTTCAGGTAAAAGAGAAAAATGTTTTTAAGCTCTCTGCTAGGGCCATATAGTA
Organism: Anoura caudifer; assembly: GCA_004027475.1. NCBI lineage: Eukaryota > Metazoa > Chordata > Mammalia > Chiroptera > Phyllostomidae > Anoura > Anoura caudifer. The sequence goes on along the minus strand of PVKU01011523.1, from coordinate 29,452 downwards.
AAGAAAGCCTGCTAGAATTTTTGTTGATCAAAGTCATCAAAAGCTGGCTTTCAGCAAAAGAAACACAATCTTGATGATTTGAAGATTTACATTTAAGCCTCTTACATTTAAGAATGGTTTCAGCAAACTTTCAGCAAGCTCTTCCTAACTCTATACTAAATTCATTATACTCTATAGCACATTTAATCCTCAACACCCATAAAATATGTCACCGTGTTTAAGGGTTATGAGCACACCAAGTGGAGCTAGTTAGTCTGGGTCTGAATTTACCAGAATATCCTAATAATATTCCAAATACAACATTTCCCAAATGGAATCTGTTGCTTTCGCCTGCCGACATGCCCTGTGGCTTCTATTTGCTGTATTAAACAACGGTACTGCCATTTTTATCCAGCCACCAATTTTGCAGTCTGTAACTCCTCTTCAAGCCTTTGTTTCATCATCTCCCACTTTTTAATACTGTTTATTCACAATCAACACTTCCCTCCCCAACCCTCGCCATTGAGTTTATTGTAGTTTGTAGCACTTCTACTCAGGTACTTCCACTGATCTTGTCCCTTGTCTTCACTCTTGCCCAACTCCAGTCTATGACTACAGAACCATCCACAGATCTAATTGTGTCAATTCCAGCTCATTTTTTTAAATTCTCCTTTGTCTTCCATTTATTTATTTATTTATTTATTTATTATTTCATCTTTATTGTATTTTTTCCCATTACCATTTAGTCCCCTTAGACCTGCTTTCTCCCAGCAAACACCACACTGTTGTCTATGTCCATGAGTCCTTTTTTCCTTTTTGCTCAATCCTATCCCACAAACTGCAGCCTGCTCCCCAATAGCGGTCATCTGTTCTCCATCTTTGTGAGTCTCTGTTTTGCTCTGCTTTAGTTCAGTTTGTTTATTAGATTCCACATATGAGTGAAATCATATGGAATTTGTCTTTCTCTGACTGGCTTATTTCACTTAGCATAATGTTCTCCAGGTCCATCTATGCTGTTGCAAAGGGTAAAATTTTCTTCTTCTTCGTAGCTGAGTAGACTTCTGTTATGTAAATGTCCTATACTTGTTTTATCCACTCATCTATTGATGGACACTGGCTGCTTCCATATTGTGGAAATGAACATAGAGGTGCTTAGGTTCTTTTGCATTAGTGTTTTGGGTTCCTGCAGATATATTTCCTGCAGAAGTGGGATAGCTGGGTCAAAAGGCAGTTTCATTTTTAATATTTTGGGACATCTCCATACTGTTTTCCACAGTGGCTGCACCAGTCTGCATTCCCACCAACAGTGCATGAGGGTTCCCCTTTCTCTACATCCTCACCAGCACTTGTTGTTTGTTGATTTATAGATGATGGCCATTCTGACAGGTGTGAGATGGTATTTCATTGTGGTTTTAATTTTCATTTCTCTGAAGATTAGTGACATTGAACTTCTTTTCATATATCTATTGGCCATCTGTATGTCCTCTTTGAAGAAGTGTCTATTCAGGTCCTTTGCCCAGGTGTTTTTTTTTTAATTGGGTTGTTTGTATTTTTGGTGTTGGGTTTTATAAGTACTTTATGAGTTTTGGATATTAACACCGTATTAGATGTATTGGCAAATATATTCTTCCATTTTGTAGGTTGTCTTCTTATTTTGTTGATGATATCCTTTGCAGTGCAAAAACTTCTTAGTTTGATATAGTTCCATTTGTTTATTTTTTCTTTTGTTTCCCTTGCCTAGGGAGATATATCCAATAAAAATTTCTATGGGTAATGTGCCAGATTTTGCTGCCTATGTGTTTTACTATGATTTTTATGGGTTTTGGTCTAACATTTAGGTCTTTGATCCATTTTGAATTTATTCTGGTGTGTGGTATAAGGAGGTGGTCTAGTTTCATTTTTTCTGCATGTATCTGTCCTGTTTTCCAACACCATTTATTGAATAAACTGTCTTTAGCCCAATGTATGTGCTTGCTTCCTCTGTCAAATATTAATTGACTATATAGGTATGGGTTTATTTCTGGGCTCTCTATTTGTTCCATTGATCTATGTTTGTTTTTATGCCAGTACCAAGCTGTTTTGATTACTATGGCCTTGTAGTATAGTTTGAAATTAGGTAGCATGATTTCTCCAACTTTTTCTTTCTTGAGATCTCTGTTGCTATGTGGGGCCTTTTGTGGTTCCATGTAGATTTTATAAATATTTGTTCTAGTTCTGTGAAGTACATGTTGGAATCTTGATAGGAATTGCATTGAATCTACAGATTGCTTTGGGTAGTATGGACATTTTAATGATGTTAATTCTTCCTATCAATGAGCATGTATGTGCTTCCACTTTTTTGTATCTTCTTCAATTTCTTTCTTCAGTGTCTTACCATTTTCTGAGTACAGGCCTTTTACATCCTTGGTTAGGTTTATTCCTAGGTATTTTATGTTTTGAATCAATTGTGAGTAGGATTGTTTTCTTAGTTTCCCTTTCTATTAGTTCATTATTGGCATATAAAAATACAACTGATTTATGGATATCAATTTCATATCCTGCTACATTTCTGAATTCATTTATTAGTTTTAATAGTTTCTTGGTGGAATTTTTGGAGTTCTCTATGTACAGTATCCTGTTATCTGCAAATAAAGACAGTTTTACTTCTTCCTTTCCTATTAAGATGCTTTTTATTTTTACTTCTCGTCTGATTGCTATAGCTAGGACTTTTGTACTATGTTGAATAAGAGAGATGAAAGTGGACATCCCTGTCCTATTCCTGTTCTAAGGGGAATGCTTGTAGTTTTTGCCCATTGAGTGTGATGCTGGCAACGGGTTTGTCATATATGGCTTTTATTATGTTTAGGCATGTTCCCTCTACTCCCGCTTTACTGAGAGTTTTATCATAAATGGTGTTGGATTTTATCAAAAGCCTTTTTGGCATGTATTGATATGATCATATGGTTTTTATCCTTCATTATGTTTATGTGGTAAATCACATTTATTAATTCGAGAATGTTGTACCAACCTTGCATTCCCACAATAAATCCCACTTGATCATGGTGTTTGACCTTTCTGATTCAGTGCTGTATTCAGTTTGTTAATATTTTGTTGAGGATTTTAGCATCTATCTTCAGAGATATTGGTTTATAATTTTCATTCTTTGTAGTATCTTTACCTGTTTTTGGAATTAGGACAATACTGGCCACATAAAATAAGTTTGGGAGCCTCCCCGCCTCTTGAATTTTATGAAATAGTTTCATAAAATGGTATGATGAAAGAGAGATGTTAGTTATTCTTGGAATGTTTGGTAAAATTCCCCTGTGAAGCCATCCAGTCCAGGGCTTTCATTTTTTGGAGTTTTTGCATTACTGCTTCAATTTCAATATATGTAATTTGTCTCTTCAGATTCTTTGATTCTTCATGATTTATTTTTGGAAGATTGTATGTTTCTAGAAATTTATCCATTTCATCCAGTTTGTCCAGTTTGTTGGCATATAATTGTTCATAATACTTAAATTATTCATAATTGTTCATAATATTATAATCATGTATTTCTTTGGTGTCGGTTGTTATTTCTCCTCTTTCATTTCTGATTTTATGTACTTGGGTCCTTTCCCTTTTCCTCTTGATGTGTCTAGTTAAAAATTTGTCAATCTTGTTTATCTTTTCAAAGAACCAGCTCTTGGATTCATTGATCTTTTGTATCATTTTTTTAAAGACTCTATTTCATTTATTTCTGCTTTAATCTTTATTATTCTCTTCCTTCTACTGACTTTGGGCTTTGTCTATTGTTCTTTTTCAAGTTCTTTTATGTGTGGAATTAGATAATTTTTTTGAGCTTTTTCTTGTTTTCTGAGATACACCTATAAAGGAGTAATTTTAGTCCAACTCTAGTTACATAGGGAGACATTGTTTAAAATTAAAAACCAAAATCATGAATGAATTAAAATGTATCTTTTAATTGAAACAATAAGTGGTCAACAGATGCCATACTATGTCTGTTGCAACACAGACCTGTCATTCTCTGGCAGGTCAGATTGGTAGCACATCAGTCACTCCTGTTGTCCACTGATATTCATTAAGAGAGGGCCTTGTACTGGCTGCATAGTGAAGGCAAAGGAGAGCTTGTGTTATTGAGAAAATAACAGCGCAAAGTCAGATTAGATGGTTTACACTCTGGAGAAAAGATTTGGGAAAGATAATTTACCTGGGACTAAGGTGGAAAACAAGAAGAAAAAATGAAAGCAGATAAAAAGTGAAAAATACGGATATAATATTTTTGAAAGATAGTAAGTTTTTGGCCATTTTTGAAGTAACTTATGTAATATTTAGTGTTCTTAATCTACTATGTTATTTTTACTTTTTGATGTGATGTTTACAAAGCTGTAAAAGCATACCGAAATGTTGTATGTCATTTTAACCAAATATATTTACATTAAATCTATCTTTATCTTAGCTCTTGTTTAGTCTTAAATATACCTTCTCACCACACCACTCTCTCACAGCCATTACCCCAGTGAATCAAAGCTATGCTAGTTTTCTAATTTTTGATAAATTTAAATATTTATCAATTTTATTTAAAATTAATAATTTTAATGAGGAGAGTTAGTCTTTGGGGGCTTATTACCTCAAGTGTTACCTCCTTATGTAATCCGAGCCATGTCATTGTTAGAGTTATTTAACATTCCTAGGGAACCAAATTTAATTTCTAGTGTCTGTGTCTGTGTGTGGAGGGGGAGTGCATGTGAAAGGAGGAGGGGCTAAAACTTACAATGACCTCAGAGAAACATTGAAGTTATATATAGTAACACTTTGAAAAATTAACATACAGTTCTTTTTGAGCACAAATGTAGTCAGTATTTAGTCATAAACAGCATTTTTCCATGGAAAAAAAGGAAAACACTTTTTAAATTAGTATAGCTCTTGGCCTAAAGCCTTATGTTCTTTATGTAAGTAAGTACACATACACATTTGAAACAGGGTTGATGACGTAGACATGGGAATTTTTAAGGAACATAAACTGTATAAAGATATGTCTTTCTCCATATCTGTGAAAGTGCCATTTGGAAGAAATATCCTTTACTTGCCAGAAGGAGTTAGGAAAAACATTTCACGTATTGTATTTTACGTATTTTTGGAAACCAGCTGATACTCTTTATTTAACAAGAAAAAAAATGCCCTGGCTGGTGTGGCTCAGTGGATTGAGTCCTGGCCTATGAACCAAAGGGTCACCGGTTCGATTCCCAGTCAGGGCACATGCCTGGGTTGCAGGCCAGGTCCCCAGTGGAGGCATGTGAGAGGCAACCACACATTGATGTTTCTCTCCCTCTCTTTCTCCCTCCTTTCACCTCTCTCTAAAAATAAAGAAATAAAATATTTAAAAAAAAACAAGAAAAAAAATGGTATCAAAGCATTTCCTATAAACCCTTAGAGAAAGAAGACATACTTCCAGCAGTATTTGAATTAGCATGCACGATGCATTTATAGTGGTATAACTGCGTACACACTTGAAGTGTTAATTCTATTTCCCCTGATTTACACAGAACTTGATGAAATGCTTCATCAAAATGACTCAGGTAGTGACAATATGACTCTTCCCAGAGCACTGGAGCAACTGATTTCTGTGTTAGGAAAAGGGGGAATGTTTCATGAGTGTGTGGGTTATACACAAAACAAAAGGGTTATCTGTAATTCAGACTAAAAATAAATTGCAGAGTTAGAAACAGCATTCTCACCAAGGGCTCTGCTCCAGAAAAGCTCCAGATCAAAATTTGTTTGAAAAATTGTTAAAGAAGAATTTAAGCAAAACACAGAATGGCACCTTTTTAGTATGTTTCCCTATTTACCTAAGTTTTGTTTTTTAATTCCCCTCAGGCTATTACTGATAGATGTATTCTCGCCTCTCATTTAGTAACAAGATTGTAAAAAGGTCCTAAGGATAGTGTTACAGAGCGTTAAGTGTCAGAACTCAGGGAATAGTAAATCCACTCTTTTGTCAGGAACTAACAGTGACACCTTTTTTTAGGAGACATGTTGTCAACCCCAGAACAACATTGCTGGAAATGGCAGTGGGGGTTTATTGCTTAGTGACAATAGGACACAACAACAGATGAAATTGGTATGTTAACATCTGATAACAAATCCATGACATAATGCATGTGTTTCTGTGTATAATAAGTTATGAAGTTGTTGTGTATAATTAGCATTAAGAGCTTGTCATCCATAAATGGCATTATTAAATGCAACAATAAAGAGTACTGCCACAGGTGTGCCTCTGATACAGGAACATCAGATTATTTTACACTGAATACACTTGTAATTTCTCTCATGATGCTACCTGCAGATAGTTTTTGATAGGTCTGTTTGTGGCTGTGGTCCTACTTCTTTGCTGCCCAGGCCATGGGATCTCTTACTGCATAGTAAACACATAATCAGATCAGTGTTTGTGTGTGTGGTGTGTGAAGTGCTGTTTTATTTTAGAACAGTGACTCTCAAACTTTCTGATCTCATCCTTTGTACTCTTAAAATTGTTGAGAACACCAATGTGTTTTTGTTTATGTAGGTTATATCTTTTGCTACTTATTATATTGAAATTAAAACAAAGAAATTTTAAGCATATATTTATTAATTTATTTTAAAATAACAAAAATAAAACCATCACATAATAAAATAACATACTTGTATGTGTGAAAAACAACTCTAATTTACAAAACAAAAGAATTTATGGAGAACAGTGACACTGTTTTAAGTTTCTGCAAATCTCTTTAATGCCTGAATATTAGAAGACAGGTAGATTCCCATTATCTTCTTCTGTATTCAATCTATAGCAATATATTCTTTTGGACAAAGTGTATGAAGAAAATACAGCCTCATACGGATATGTAACAGGAAAAGAAACATTTAATAGCTTTTCAGATAATTGCGTATTTGTTCTTTAATACTACTCTAAAACTCAACAGGTAGGCATTTCTTTAAAGTTAGTTTCAATGTGGAATCTGAAACCAAATTAATGAACTTTGGATACTTCTAGGACATTTAAAATCTATTGACCTATCTGCACTTGAAATGGATCTTAACTCCCACATGACTTTTTTTTTTTTTTTTACTATCATGATAGGACAATTGGAAAATATTGCTTCATTGAGCTATGCAGATCTTTCCAATGTTAACATATTTCATTATACAATACAAAAAATTACACTTGTTAATATAATCAGAAACATTTTTAAGTATTGAGAAGCTGTCAAATTCACTGAGGCAGTTGCAAATTTTCCGAAGTTTTAGTTTTCACTTGAGATTTCAAATTTTATCACTGGCAAAAATAGTGTCAGTTTTTCCCCTTGAAGTGACATGCTTATTTTATTTATTTCCTGTCAAATACCCAAGTCTGAATAACTGTAGCTTAACTGTCAGTTGTTCTTTCAAGTGAAAATGATGTTCCATGAAAAATGCAGCTTGTTTATTTCCAGGTTCAACAACCAATTGCTTTTCCTTAACATGGCAGGTGTAAAGCGCATGGTTTGTTGTGCATTTCCATTTTGTTAACAGTCCTCAAAATATGTGCGCACGTGGTCAAAATTTTATAGTTAATAATTTTTACTGCTTTATCTAACACATTTTAAAGTAAAGTTTTTTAAAAAGTGTCTGGCACTAAGAATACAGCACCTGTTCGTATCATTTAGTGTCGCTGCCTTTCAGTCTAAGACCTCCCCAGTCTTATCTACCAATCACTGCAAACATCAATGTGGTGAGAAAAGCGAACACCATCTTGTATTAGATGCAATGTGCTGTTATTGTGAAAACAGTGGACCCCGGCAGAGATTTTGTGTGCTACTTCTGAATCCTGGCTCTACCACTTTATAACATTGTTATCATTAGCTACTGCCACGTAACAAACTGGCCCCCAAATCACTGGTTTAAACAATTTATTGTTTCCTCTCATAATTCTGTGAACTGATTTAGTTCAGAAGGGCAGTTTTGCTTAAGGTTTCCAATGCAGTTGATGTCAACAGCTGAGACAGAGTCATCTCAAAGCTTCCTCCCTATAATAGTTGGTGTTATCCAGAGAAACCAATGGCACATGAATGGATATATTAAGACTGTAGGAATTGACTCCCATGGCTATGGAGGCTGAGAAGTCCCACAATCTGCCATCTGCAAACTGGAAAAGTGGCAAACAAGTACTGTAATTCAGTCGGAGACCACAAAAGTTGGAGGAGGTAGGCAGCTGGTGACACACATTGTGGTGTGAGTCCAACAGGCTGAGAACCTAGGGCATGGATGTCTGAGGACAGGAGTAGAAGCATGGCTCAGCTCAAGCAAAAAGAGAAAATTCACCTTTCCTTAATCTTTTTGCTCTATTCAAGCCCTGAATGGATTAGGGGATGCCCACTCAAACTGGTGAGGGGATCTTCATTGCTGAATCTACTGCTTCAAATGCTAATCTCTTCCAGAGACACTCACAGCACAGACACACTGAGAAATAATGTTTTACCAGCTTTGGATATCCCTTAGCTCCGTCAGGTTGACGCAGAACTAACCATCACCCTGCCGAATCTCACTATCATTTTGGCCTTCTTCACAGCACGAGGGTCTTGAGGTCATCTGTTTTCTTCAGAGAGAGTTTTCTAAGAGACAGATATGAGAGCCCCAGTTTAGAAATTGTCACAATATCACTTCTGCTGTAATCTATCTGTTTAAGCAGTCACAGAACCCATCCAGATTCAAAGGGAAGGAACACAGACCACTTCTCAATGGGAGAACTGAAAAGAATTTGCCACCATCTTTAATCTGCACAAAGAGTGTTATCTTGGAGAAGTTTCTTCTTAGACTTCCCTGAATCTTATTTTCCTTGAAGATAAAATGCAAATCACAATAGATCTCATCTTATAACATCTATAATAGTGTTAGATATTATAATCATTTTTACTGTTATTATTTTATACTATTATTTTAAAGTAGGCAAAAATTAGCCAATGTCCCCTATGGTTTTAGTTCACTTTATCCTTTTAGAATTTCACCAGTTTGAGCTTCTCGGGATTAAACTTTTCTTTCTTTGCTTAGCTGCCATATTTGCATCAGTTTTCTACACCAGTTATTCCAGTGGAGCTACAGAGGAGCACTGCAGTGCTAGAGATTAGTCTTCTTTCCAGGCTGCACTTCACCATCAGGGACCTTGTATCGACGTTTAGTAGCAAGTGGGTTTCAATCCGGGAACCGTGTCTGGGTCAGGTCTCAAATCTTAAACTGTATATATTGCTGCACTAGATGGCTAGAGGTTGTGTGTGATGCCTCTTGCTCTCTTGGGACAACTTTCCCAAGAATGCCCTTATCATATATTTTTTTAATCCTAAACTTACTGTACTTATTGGTATGCCATTTCAAAATGTGATGTAAACATACCAGCTTCAGCAGTCCCTTTCTGCTCTTTACATTTTACTACAAAGTTCCAAAATCAAATGTGAAAAAAAGTCTTGCACCATATGTGAATGACAGTCAGCTGGGTAAAACCTCTTTTCAAAACTGACAAACACAGGAAACAACCCATTCGAATGTCCTCTCTAAATAAGTCATTTTTATAACTTTAGCTGGTAGATTTGAAAACTTCATTTCTAAGTACAGTAAGCCTATACCTTTTTTTTTTTTTTTTCACGAAAAGACAAAGGTGGACACAAATGCTGACAAAATGTTTAAAACAAAGTTTGCAATTCACGAGCATTTAAGAACCTGTGTAGAATAGAAGTATATTGCTACCCTTTAAAAAACATGCTTCAGCTGGATTCCACTAACCTTGGTCTACATGGTAGAGACTAGGGTGGCTTGACATCCCCTTCAGGTCCCACTCAGTACTTCCTCCCAAAGCTAAGATGTTTGACTTCTTGCCAACTAGCAAGAGAGCACCCAGCCTCTCCTTTAAAATTTTCTTTCCCGGAATAGAATTTTAATGGAAATGTCATTTGTATGTATTATTAGGAATAAGTAGTTCTAATTTTCAAATTTGACCCTATTTAGGTAGTAAAAGACAAGCACAATGCTAAGAAAACTTCCCATCAGTTAAAGTGCCTTTTAAAAATGTCTCCAGAATATATAATCTTATCTTTCTTTTTAACAGTCTCACCACGTATAATACTGTTTCCCACTGTTTGAAACATAGCTAATAAACCTTTTCCTATTTAGTTAAACCTCTTGACATTCACAATTAGCCAGGTGAACATACCATTTCTGTTGCCATTTCACACTCTTGGGCACTTAAGTATTACCAAGAGGTCCCTCACACTTGGGGAGATGTTGATTAGGATAATAGAGGTAATGAACTTGAGCAAATGAAGGAGCTCTATTAGAAGATTGGTTTCTACTTCCCCAGTAATTTGGGGCAGGCTCAACTGCCTTTTAAAAATATAGTTTGGTGCTCACTTACAATATAAGACTTTAGATGACTTTATTTTCCAAAATTAGGTACTAATAAACAACCAAGGGGAAAATATTGTTTGGTTGGCACAGTAACCACATCTGTATACCGTACACACAGGGCTAATCTGAATAAATAATATTAATCTAATCAAGATTTAAGTCTGTAAAAATACTAAATTTTGTCTTCTTTTTCTTTTACAATTGCATTTAATCACTATCTTAATGTACATCCATTATGATGCAGAGATAAAGGTAGATGTTATCTTGGCATAAACTCTGCACTTTGAAGCATAATTTGTTTTCCTTTATATCATGTCAAATTTGTTTTACAGCATCACGAGAAGGCTGAAAGATAAAGTTTACTCCGGCGGTTAACACCAACCACGGGCCCAGGAGTCACCTGGACTTCAGTACCTGCCCTCTAGTGGTTACGTGGCCTTGGTTCTGTTTCTAACCCTCAGCTTCAGTCTAGACATCTGTGAAATGCTGATGAAAATAGTGCCTCTCTTACACCGTTGCTTTGAGAATTAACTGACCTAATTTACCCAAAGTGTCCAGTGTGGGTTTTAGGCCTATAAATGTTAGCTATTTATACTTCAAAAATTAAACAACTAAGGCATTTTGAAGTTAAAAGTGGAATACCTTCAATTCTATACACTAATTGGGAATAATTTTTCCTTGATTGTACATGATTATGATACTCATTGTCAAATAGCAGGCATTTATATTACTTAATTTAACTAAAACCATAAACTTAAGTACCCTGAATATATTTCTTTAGCAAATGGGGCATGATGATTCATCAAAATCAGCATGGATATTTGAATATACAGTCTGTGTGTGTGGTTTGAGGAGCCTCATTATTGAAATTTCTTAAAAAATTATAAATGTGAAAAAATAAAATGAATAACCACTGTAAAATTGTTGCTGCTATAGTACCCATTTCTTTTAAATCCCTACACATAAATCCCTTTACATATATGTATGTGCCTGTATGTGCTCCATTGATGCAAAGGCATAAATTATTTGTGCATTTGTAGGCCAGACAGTGATCACACAGTAACATTATTTTATATCCTGCCTTTTCATATTGAATAGTACATGCTGCCAGGACGTTACCCTATAGATATCCTGAAAAAGAACATTATGCAGGTACAGGATTAATCATTGTGGCATTATTTATAACAGGAGAAAGATAGCTAATTATTCTGAGTTTAAATATCAAAAGTAGAGTTAAATATACACAATACAATATACAGATGATGTTGTGTAGAGTTTTACCCCTGAAACCCATAACATTTTCTTAATCAATGTCATCTCAATAAATTCAATACAAAATTTTAAAATAAATTAAAAAATTATCTTTTGGCAGCCTCTCTCAAAATGAGCTTACACTGGCTTATCATTCTTCCCTTGGTTGGATTCACGTTATCTCCCTTTGTCTTTGTCTATTGTGTCAGTTTGGTGAGTTACAACATATTTATTGTATAGTCCTACAATAAATCTCTCTCTACGAGGAATCTGTGCTAGGCTCCGTGGTATTAAATGATCTGTTTCCTCAAGTGGCTTATAGCCTTGACAGCTAGTTAACTCCTTTTTTGTCCCTTGGGTTCACTGAGATATCCCTTTGTATGAGAGAGTAGTGAAGATGCATTAAGTGCCCACTATTCTATTCCCACAGCATCCTGTATGTCCCCCATTTTTTAGCCTTATCAGTTTTCCTGTGGCCCCCACTAGTTGGTAAATTCCATGAGAGCACAGAGTACAAGGTATCCTCTGCATTTAGCATAGTGCCACGCACAGTTGGTGCTCAATTAATATCTCAACTGAATCAATAATCATCTTGCCTGGATTTTGTTTTGACTGTCCACTGTCCCTATTTATTCTTTGCTTCATTTTTTAGTGCCTGTGCTTAATTATTTCTTCTGTGTGTGTGTGTGTATGCATCAGTGCTGCCTGACCTTAATTGGGTGAGACACTGTCTATTTAATCAATCTCTGTCCATGTCGAGAACAAAACCGCTCATGTGATCAAGCCTTTAAACTGAGAACAACTTGTTCTGAAATTAAATTATTTTAAGCTCAAGGGCAGGAACTACAGACTTTTTGTTTTTATTCTCTCACACCTTTTGATTCTCTACATAAAATGTTATCCAATAAATATTAAGTAACATCAAGTGCTATTTCAGAGAAAATATTGACGGAGACAATGGTGATATAGCTAACATGTCTGATTGTTTTAGAGAGTCAACATACTGCATAGACCTTGAATTTTGGCAGGTTTGGTCCAGCCAAATCTGGATTTGAATGTTGGTTCTGCCACTGACTTTGTGGTCCTGAGCCTCGGTTTCTTCATCTTTAAACTATAATTAGTAAAACTTAACTCACTGGGGTCTTATGTGATATGAATAAAGTTTCATAAACACCAGGCACATAGTGCAATGGTCTATAACTGTTGTTTTCCTATTTTCTTTCTGACCAATTTATAGTCTTTATTAAAATAAAATAGGAGGTTTTTTACATTTGTATATTATGCCTACTTATTTATTGGCTAATTTGCTCTACAAAAAAAGAGATATTCTTAAATACGCATAAAAACCTCTGGGTCTTTATAATTCTGGGCACATAGTACTGTGTGCAGTATACAAAATAATTTTATGTTGCAACTTCTAGAGATGGAACGTTCTGGAGGCAGAACAAGTGTCAGAGGGGTACAACTCTGCATGTAGTCTGCTTTCAGTTAGCTGGCCACTAAGAAGTTCCACTTCCAAAACAAGGTGCAGAAAGTACTAATCAAGCCAAGGAGAGTCAGCCACTGTGAACCGGAATGCAGGGTATGATTACTCCTATGATATGGTTTTCAAAGTACTCTATTAAAATGGAAAATGAAACCATAAATATGTATTTTTATTTTTTAAAACACTATTGAAATCACGTTATTTGTTGTGGAGACCAGAGGTAGAAATGAACTACCTCCAAATCTGGCTCTTGAACCTTAGAGTTTGAACTCTGCTGTTTTATTCCCTGTATGAGAGCTACAAATTGAGAAATTAAATAATTGAAGCTGGATGAACTCCTTGAAGTAAACTTGAAAATTAAGAGAAGGAAAAAAACCACACATACACATATGTACATATTTGAGATTTGGGAGAGGCCAGATTTACTTTCCTCCATCACAAACAAAGCCAATTGCAAGTCTTCTTTGCTGGAGCAAAGCTAGCTCCCAAGGCTCACCACGTCTTTCTGGAGGCAGGACAACCCAGAAACAGAACTCAGAAGGTGAAAGCCAAGATTTCCTGGTTTCTTCTACTTAAACTTTTATCAAGGACATCACTCCTTCTCTCCTGGGAGGTGTAAGGAGATGAACAGAACTGAAAAATATTCCTTCCACACTTTTCTTCCTGGGAGAATGGGTTATTAGAACTGTCCTCTATGAAAATATGAGTAGCGTGTCTGTGTGTGTGTGTGTCAGAAACACATATGTTTTCTCTTTAATATTTGTATAAATATGAGAGAAAAGGAGGTGAGGAGAAAATAAACAGAAAATAGAAGGAAATTTTTCAACTGTTTCAAGTTTCAAAGTGAGAAGTCAGAGTAGTTGTAAAAGTCGGGAACATCAGCTGATTTACTGATGATAAACTGACATCATCACTTCTATTTATTTTTGATCTTTTATTATTACAATTAATATTACTGTCATAATATGTTATGCCTCCAGAGTCATGAAGAACTTAAATATTGATCATGACCTCACTTTTTAGAATGATAAACAAGCATGGGTATCCCCCAAGAAATACATTGTACCTTTTTATTATCACATAAGATCAATTTTTATGTAACATTTCATTTCCAGTTTGTTTTCCTAGTTCATCCAGAAAGGATTTGAGCAGCATTATGTTATAAATTCATGTATTTATATGCTTGATTGTATCTCAGAATCTAGAAGGATGAAGTCTTCAGTGAACAAATATTTCCATCCACATTATCCATCATCTAAATTAAAAAGAACACACATTGGGAACTTTAGTGTAGATAATGAAGTTCATGAATAATGTATAAACCAAGACATTCACAGCATCTTTCTATAAGGTCTGTTAAAAATCCAGAAATATTCTTGTGTTAATTTTCTTTTGGAATTTTTTTCAAGGGAAGTAGCTTGCAGTAATTAAATAATAAAAATAGTTTACTTGTAAATTTATTATTTAATGCATAACTTTTTCATTTACATGCTGCTTTTTCCTATTTGCATTCTATTCTAAAGGATACAGGATGTCAACATAAATTAAGTACGTGACCATAGATTTTCTAGACAAAGTAGCTGTGCTTTGAATTTAATAAGATTATAGACTAAAGGGATAAAGGCTATTTGTGCTTGTCCAGAAAATTGAAATAGAAAGAATACTATTAAATATCACTAACTCACATTTTCTGTTTTTAAATTTCTGTTGAATTAATTTCCTCTGATTTATAATATAAATAAAGCATTTTTATAAAAGAGACATTTTTTATAAGTACTAATAGGTCCCATATTTCTATTTGTGCTTGTTTTAGTCATTTTTAATGTTAGGAAATTTGGTAGTTTGTGCTTATCTTTTTGTACACATTACTGGTATTTAATGAAAGATTCTAATACCTAAGCTGGCATGTAACTTTCTTAAATAATTTATTTGTCCTTGTTACAATATTATTTATTTATTTATTTATTCATTCATTCATTCTACTAAAAACTATGGCTATTACATAAAATACTAAATTATAATTGGCGCAGTAAGAGCCTTGTCTTTATTGAACCTTAGAAGAAATAAATGGCATTTCTAAAAACAGCTTTTTGATTTATTTAAATTTTAGCTAATTAAATAGATGATCAGAGTATCCTTATTGTCCTTAATATCGTGTTATGTGTGGGGTGGAGGGTTGTTTGTATTCTTTTTCTTTCCTCACTTTCAACATACCAGGTCATCACTTGATGTCCAGCGCGACAGCGACCCGGCTCACCCATGTGCTGCAGTGCGCACCACCAGCCCTGCTGTTTCTGCCTCCAGAGCAGAAGAGGATGCCTCTCCTGTCTCCATGACAACAGAGTGTCCTCCGGAAAGCTGCAGCTAAAGACCTTCAGCGAGCTGGGGGAGGGGCCCTTGCTGAGGAAATTCTCACTTCGTTTCCCCTCTTTCTAGAGAAATTGCTTAACTGGGTCTGTTTTTCATTGTTTCTACACAATGCTGCTACCCCAAACCCGCGCACCCACAACCTTATTTCATATACAAAAAACCCACACCACCAGGGTTTTTCTAGCAGCTGCACACAGTTTCTCATTCCTCCCTATCTTTTTATGTTAACTTTGTCTCTAGTCCTAGTCCCTTAGATAATTTAAATATTAATGACCACTGGAAACCCAAACACTACCTTAACCTGGGAATATTGTTGCTATACATTTGAAAGGAATACAATTTCTTTCTTTGCTTTTTGTTTAATCAGACTTAATATTATAATTTAAAAATTGCAGTCCCAGCCCCCACCAAAAATTTTTTTTATCATTAGGCACCATAAATGTGTGCCATACATTGATAATTTATACAAACCTAAATTTCCCAAGTTAATTAATTTGGGGGTCAGCATTTGACTTCACCTTTGTCACAAATTCTAGGCAATATTTTACATACATACTTATTCCTTTATATAAGCTCTATTATCAGAAAATACGTGTATTTTTGCCTTGTGGCTACTACACCTGGTAATGCTATGGGCTGGCACAATAATCTTCCCTCTATTCTTCATACTTTTTGCTAAGGCCATCTCTTCCAGACTTGTGACTTCAACTAGCATCCCGAATCAAATGAATTACAACTTGTGTCAAGGCTTTCTTGGGTCCTGGGCCTTTTCTTAAACTGGGGTGGTGGTGTATGTGGAATGAATTCAGTTAAGCTGAGACTACATTTCCCAGAACTCCCTTTGGCTATGGCTTCAGTTTAGCATTGGTGCTCCTTAGATGGGAAGCAGCCACCATGTTATTTTAGGATCTGAGGGATGCATGAGGCCCCAGGCCATGTGCTAAATTGTGCCTGTTGCTTTTCATCTTGAGGAGTTAGTCAAGGCAGCATTGGGCCTGCCACTCATCTAACGCCATAGCTCATCTCCTTCATCTTCTCTTAAGTCCTGGACCAGGCATTGCTCGGCACCAGCTTCTACGGCAGGTCACCCACCCTCTTGATCTCTTTTAGCTTCTCTGAATCCTGAGCCAGGAGCATATGTAGCTGAAAGTTGACTAAATTTAAAGGAGAAATAGACAAATCCACAATTTCATAGGAGATTTTTAACATTTCTCAGTGACTAATAGAATAAGCAAAAACCCAGTAAATACAGAGATGATGCAATATTAAATATGTAGATTACTGTATTTCACAATTGCAGAATAGATATTGTTTTGAAATATATACAGACCATTTACCGAAAAAGACTGTATGCCATCTATGAAGTACATCTCAACGAGATATTTTAAAACTGTTCTTTTCTTAAAAAGATTTTTATTTATTTATTTTTAGATAGAGGGGAAGGGAGGGAGAAAGAAGGGGAGAGAACATCAATGTGTGGCTGCCTCTCATGGACCCCCTCCTGTGGATCTGGCCTATAACGCAAGCATGTGCCCTGACTGGGAATCAAACCTGCAACCCTTTGGTTTGCAGGCTGGTGGTGCTCAATCCACTGAGCCTCACCAGCCAGGGCCCCAACAAGATTTTATTGCATTTATTTTTAAAAATTTATTTTATTGTGGTAAGAACACTTAACACGAGATTTACCCTCTTAGCAAATGTAAGTGTACAATACACTATTGTTGCCTATATGTACAATGCTGCACAGCAGCTCTTTAGAACTTATTTATTTTGCTTAAGGAATCATTACACTTGTTGATCAATGAACCTCTGTTTCCTCCTCCTCCAGCACCTGACAGCCGCCATTTTGGTCTCTGAGTCTATGAATTTGAGGACTATTTTAGATATCTGGTATATGTAGAATTACATAGCATTTGTCTTTCTGTGTCCTCAGGGTTCATCTATGTTGTCTCAAATTGCAGAACTTCTCTCCTGAATAGTCTTCTTTTGTGTGTATATCCCACACTTTCTTTATCCATTCATTGTAGATCGACATATGAATTTGTGCTGCAGCCTGTCAAGTCTGGGCAGGTCCACTCTAGCTTCAGGGAGGTGGAAGAAAATGCCCAGAGCTGTGGGAATGCTTGACATGCCTTTATTCACGGGTGGGTGAGCCACACACACTGCAAGCTGCATGTCTCTAGTGAGACGCCCCTACTGTCTTAAGTACTAGAGGTAAACAAAGCCAGCAAAATGCCAGAAAATTATATAACATAGCATAATCCTGCACATGCAAGCCCACTTCATGTTATGGGAACAGTTTATCGGACCCAGTCTCAACGCTATGAGAACATTCCTTATCAGGCCCCTCCAAGGCTATGGGAACACTGCTTCGCTTAGTTACCCAGACACCTGGGTGAGGAAGCCAGACTGCCTCCACTTACCCTACAAGGTTGTTTACTCATCTTGATTATTTTGAATAGCGCTGTGATGAAAATGGGAGTGATAATATCTCGTTGAGATCCTGATTTCAGTGTTTTGTATACATAACTAGAAGTGGGATTGATGGGTCTTATGGTAGTTTTTAAAAATTTTTTGAGGAACCTTTGTACTGTTTTCCATAGCAGCTGTACTATTTTTATTTTGCACTCTCACCAACAATGTGCAAAAATTTCATTCTCTCCACATTCTTGCCAGTACTTGTCTTCTTGGATGTGCAAATTAATGTTTTCCATAAAATTTGGGAAGTTTTTAGACATTATTTCCTCAAATGTTCTGTCCTTTTCTTTCTCTTCTCTCATTTTGGCACTGACATTACACATATGTTGGTATGGTTAATGGTGTCACATTTCTTAGGCTGTTTTCTTTATTTTCTCTCTCTCTGTTCTTCAGATTACATGAACTCTATCAGTCTCTTCTTGATTTTGCTGATTCTTTGTTCCTACCAGCTCAAATTCACTGTCTAACCTCTCTAATGAATTTTTCACTGTAGTTATTGTATTTTTCAACTCTAGAGTTTCTGATCTCACCTACCCTCCAAAATCATTATTGTTGTTATTATTTCTTGCTTCTTAAAAAAATATTTGTTTAGCGATTTGCCTGAACTGATTCTGTAAATTCTAGTTTCTCTACAGAGTTTAGCTGCTGATTTGCCTGCTTAGGTTGTTTTCCTTTATTTTTCTCTTTGAGGCTGGATGCCTTGGTGTTACCTTTGGATCAGTATTAGCTACTTAGTGGTCAGAGGTTATGCTTAAGCCCCTTTATGAAGTTAGATTTACACATTTTTGCCATTGGATGTGTATATGGTTGGGAGGTTATTATTATGGCCTAAGGGGCTTGGAGTTTGGGCCCTATATCCATCCAGGGAGTAGTAGTTTTGAATTTTCTCTGCTCCTGAGGGAGTACAACCTTGGACATATACACAATCTTTCGTACTGCCAGAGATGAGTCTGAATTTATTTTTAATCCTGGCCTCCTATAAGTCACCCCTGGATTAGAATAGATGGTTGTTCAATCAGTGTTTGGCAGAGGTTATGTTTATGCCTCTTACACAAGTGAGCCTCATGCCATTCTATGTGATAGGTTTGTGTGCATTCTGGGGAGTGTTTTCTTGCCTGCCCCGTGTCTTGCTCTGAATTCTCCTGAGTAAATGAAGGCTAGTCTATGAACTGGCTGTGATCTTAAGAGGACTCTTTTTGGCTTTCTCTCTTCTTGGTTCATTCCATTAAACTTATGTCTGCTGTGCTGTTTTGCTTGTATCATGGAGCTACTAGCTTTCTTTTAATGTCTACCAAGATCTCTATTGTTTTAGATATGGAAGTCTGTGCTTTATGTTCCAAATAAAGTCAGTCACCTCAGGAACTTCTCTAAACTTATTTGTTCTTATCCACAGTTAGAACTAAGACTCCAGCTTCTGGCCAAGATAGAGGCATAGGTAGATATACTTGGCCTTCTTGCATAACAAAAAGAAGGACAACACCAAATTTAAAAACAAATAATAACCAGAACTGCCAGAAAAATTGCACTGTATGGAAGTCCAACAGTCAAGGAGTTACAGAAGAAACATGCATTCAGACTGGTAGGAGGGCGGAGAGGGGAAGCCAGGGCAGAGAGAATGCATGGCAAGGTGGCAGCTGGAAGATCAGGTGGTCCCACATTTGCATGCAGATAGACCAGGAGGAACAAATGGGGAGGGAGACAGATCATGCAACCAAGGCTTCTAGGTGGATAAATAAAACCTCAAAACCTCTGACTATAAAATTCTGTGAGAGTTGAGGCAGCAGAAAAAACTCCCAGCCTCACAGGAGAGTTCATTGGAATGACCCATATGGTCCTAGAATATATACAAGTCCACCCACCTGGGAATCAGCACTAGAAGGGCCCAATTCACTTGGGGGTTGTGGGGGGAAGTTGCTGAAAGCTGTCTGAGAGTTGAGCCAGCAGCATTGTTCCCTCTCTGACTCCTCCCCCACATACAGCCCCACAACACAGTGACCTGGGTTGTTCCACCCTGGTGAATACCTAAGGCTCTGCCCCTTACAATGTAACAGGTACATGAAACAAAGAAATATGGCTCAAATGAAAGAACAGATCAAAACTCCAAAAATAGAATTAGGTGATGAAGAGATAGCCAACCTATCAAATGCAGAGTTCAAAACACTGGTAATCAGGATTCTTATAGAAACTCATGGTTGAGTATGGTCCCAAAATAGAGGAAAAAGTGAAGGCTATGCAAAGTGAAATAAAGGAAAATGTATAGAGAACCAACAGTGAAGGGAAGGAAACCAGGACTCAGATAAATGATTTTGAGCAGAAGGAAGAAATAAACAGAATGAGCACACAAGAATTAAAAACAAAACAAAACAAAACAAAAAAAACCTGAGGAGTGGCTTAGGAACCTCCAGGACAACTTTAAATGTTCCTTTAAATGTTCCTTTAAATGGGGTGTCAGAAGGAGAAGAGGAGGAGCAAGAAATTGAAAATTTATTTGAAAAATAATGAAGGAGAACTTCCATAACCTGGCAAAGGAAATAGACTTCCAGGAAGCTCAGAGAGTCCCAAAGAAGTTAGACCTAAGGAGGAACACACCAAGGCATATCATAATTACATCACCCAAGATTAAAGATAAGGAGAGAATCTTAAAAGCAGCAAGAGAAAAGGAGACAGTTACCTACAAAGGAGTGCCCATGAAGCTATCAGCTTATTTCTCAAAAGAAACCTTACAGGCAAGAAGGGGCTCGAAAGAAGTATTTGAAGTCATGAAAGGCAAGGACCTACACCCAAGATTACTCTATCTAGCCAAGCTATTATTTAGAATGGAAGGGCAGACAAAGTGCTTCCCAGATAAAGTCAAGTTAAAGGAGTTCATCATCACCAAGCCCTTATATGAAATGTTAAAGGGCCTTATCTAAGAAAAAGAAGATGATCAAAAATGTGAACAGTAAAATGACAACAAACAACTATCAATGACTGAACCTAAAATAAAAAAAGCAAAAACAAACTAAGCAAACACCTAGAACAGGAACAGAAGCACAGAAATGGAGATCACATGAAGGGTTATCGGGGGGAGGGAGAGTGGGAAGAATGAGGGAAAAGGTACAGGGAATAAGAAGCATAAATGGTAGGCACAAAATAGACAGGGGGAGGTTAAGAATAGTATAGGGAATTGAGAAGCCAAAGAACTTATATGTACGACCATGGACATGAACTAAGGAGGGGAATGCTAGAGGGAGGTGGGATTCAGGGTGGAGGGAAATGAAGGGGGGAAAAAGCAACAAGTGTAATAGCATAATCCATAAAATATACTTAAAAAAAAGAACTAAGACTGCAGATATGTTCCAAAAAGTTAGATTTCTAATTTAATTACCTTTAGATCAGAGAACTTGGTGTGGTACATATGACACCAGTTCTTTGAAAATTTTTGACACATGCTTTTTCATCTGTCATTTAAGGCATTTTAATAAATGTGGCATGTGCATTTGAAGAGATTCTGATACTTTTTCAAATGTTGCTGCAGAGTTCTTTGTGTGTCTAGTAGATAAAACTTAATTATAATAAAAAAATATTGCATTATTGTGGCCTTCACATGACTCAACCCCAGTGTAAGTCTTATAGTTACAGACCTTTGTACTTTATAGCTGGTCATTTATTTCAATGTTTTTATACAAAGTATGTTTACCATAGTTATCATAAATGATCAATCTAGATTAATGAAATTTCTGAATTATGAATAATTCCTAAAAGGCAAAATAAAATAAAAAATAAAAAATTACATGTCCTTTTTCTGTCTAGTCATTACATTTTGGCTATTGTTAATTTCCACTAGAGTATTTTGTACTTTTTATTGATGTTATTTTTCTTTTCCTTCTTGTGCTTTTAATTTATTAAATATTAACTTATTTAACTTCACTCTTGTACTAGTCTTACCATTTTTATTCAATTTTCTATTCTTTGTATATCTTTGAAATTTTAGTAAGCATTTTAAGCATAGTTTAAAGTTAATTTTTTATCATCCTCCTGAACAATACAAAAACCTTTGAATTTTTTAACTCCAACATCTCTCCCAGCTTGCATGAAAATATTTTACTCTTTTAGCTCTATTTATTAGTTTTAACAACAGAAGTAAAAATTATTTTTCCTTTTTGCCATCAGTGTTTTTTTTAACTTTATCCTGTTAATCACAGATTTATAGTAGGGTTTTGTTGTTTTTGTGTCAACATTCCTTTCTGCATCTTAGAAATTTCTGATGAAATAATTTTTCTTCTCCTTGAAGTATATCTTTTAGACATTTCTTTGTGAGAATATATTGGTAATAAAATATCCGCTTTTGTTTATATAAAAAGTTTCTAATTCACTCTTTATTCTTAATGATAGTTTTCCTGTGTATAAAATATCTGTTTGACAGGCATTTTCTTGTCATATTTTTGTTATTGCTGTTATATTCAAATTGCTCTGTCTTTCTTTTCTTTTTACTTTGAAGATTTTCTCTTGAGCTTTGTTGTTGTGAAATTTATTAAGCTGTACCTGAGTATGGCTCTCTTTTCTTTATCCCGATTAGGACTTTTTGTGATACCTGAATGTTAAGAGTTTTTGTCCATCATCAATAATGAAACATTCTTAGTCATCATGTAATCATATATTGGATTCCCTTATATTTTAATTTTCCTTTTGGAATTACAATATATTATACCTTTTCACAAAGTGCTTAATTTCTCTTAAGGTGTTTTAAATATTTTATATCTTTGCCTGTGCTGTTTTATTTGTAATTTTTTTTCAGATTCTAATTCACTATTTTTCTTAAAGACTTCCATGTAAATTGCTATTTAAATCTTCTATTTTGTTTTAGTTTCAATTATTATATTCCTTATTTCTAGAAGTGGCATAATATTCTTCAAGTGTGTCTTGTAATTTTTATCTCTCCTTATTTATTTTAATTCCTCTTTTAATTTTTAATACAATTAAACATACTTACATCTCATGTCTGAAGACTGTGGATATGTTCTCCTGCTCTCATTCCACAATTTTGTTTTCTTATTGTTTACTTTGTTATTTCTCTTATTATGAGTTCATGTTTCTCAGACTTTATTTATGGTATATCTTTGAGGCCTGTGCTGAGCTGTGGTCTTTCAGGAAGGGTTTCAGTTCATTTCTACCAGCAGCCTTGAACCACTAGCAACTTATGTCTATTTTAAATTGAATTTTTGCCTTGCAGTATTTTGTACTAGGCCAAAAATATAGATTTGGGCCAAGTACAGGTGAATTCTGGGCTTATGTCTATGAATTTTAAGAGAATTTTGTCCCCCATAAACCCAGGGCTAAGACAAGGCACAGAAGTTTGCTTGCCAAGTTGCCTTTCTCTCTGCTTTTGCAAGGTTAGTTTTTAAAAAATGTTTTAACTGTGTATTTTTTTTGTTGGTCTTGAATTTATTCAAGATTTCTAACACTAATTGGATGCACATACAGTATTTGTCTTCTATTCCCTGTAAACAGGTAATTAAAATCAAGGAGTTCATCATCACCAAGCCCTTGTTATATGAAATGTTAAAGGGACTTATCTAAGAAAAAGAAGATAAAAAATATGACAGTAAAAAGACAGCAAACTCACAGATATTAACAACCACACCTAAAATAAAAGCAAACTAAGCAAACAGCTAGAATAGGAGCAGAAACACAGAAATGGAGAGCACATGGAGGGTTAACAATAGGGGAGTGGGAGGAGGAGAGAGGGGGAAAGGTACAGAGAATAAGTAGCATAGACGGGGGAGGGCAAGAACAGTGTGGGAAATATAGAAGCGAAAGAACTTATGACACATGGACATGAACTAAAGGGGGAAATGTGGGTGGGAGGGGGTGTGCAGGGTAGAGGGGAATGATAGGGGAGAAATGGGACAACTGTAATAGCATAACCAACAAACTATATTACAAAAATAAAAATGTTTTAAGTGTGTAGCTTTTTGTTGGTTTTGAATTTATTGAAGATTTCTAACACTAATTGGATGCACATACAGTATTTGTCTTCTATTCCCTGTAAACAGGTAATTAAAACCAAGGTATAGTCACTGGGATCCATAGAAACCCTAAGAGCTCAGTGTGCTTGCTTACTTTTCTCTAACAGCCCTAGGGAATTTCCCTTGCTTTCTTGCAAGCTCAATCATACATTAAAATGGTCTCTTAAAAATATGTTATTATTCTTATATATTTTATAAGAATATTTTAAGATAGTTGTCTAAAGTATATTCATAAATTATCAAAAGTGCAGAATATCAACATGATTAAGGTACTGAAATCTATGTTTTTAACCATGCAACACATTTCTGATAGAAAACAACTCAATAATACTATTCTTTCACCAAGAGAATTAATGAAATTAAGTTTTTGTTTTAGTAGTTTCTATTAGGTAATAGATATCTGTAAATCACAGTTAAAGGGTAGTATTTCCAATATATTTGTATATTTTTAACTAATTGTAAAGATAGATTATCTGAATTTAGATGCCAATAAATTTGAAAGTCATTTGAAGTTGGGACTGAAAAACTGCACTATTATTATTGTTTGGCACTTAAATATTTTTGTGTGTTTGTGCAAAAATCAATTATACTAGTGATATATCTAAATACTGATAGTTACTGATTCTATGCTAGTCACTGCTGATAAAGGGCAGAAGGGTAAAAAGAGTTCATGAGATGTGCCCCGTACCTTGGATACATACAATCTATCAGAAGAGATAAATGCAAAGGAGGCAATGCAGCACATTATGATACACAGCATCACTGATGCACATTAGGATTTTGAGGAAAAATGATATATTCTACCTGGGGAAATCTGAGGAAGGATCCTAAAGGGTGATATTTGAGCCAGTCTTGAAAGTCATTGGAGCACTGATTTACCAGGGGGGAAAAGGAGAGTGAGAGACACTTCAGGCAAAGAGAAGAGCACAGGCCAAGACAGGAGAGATATCAAAACATTGGGTAATGTGATTCCATGGCCGAGAGAGAGTGAGTTGAGGAGTGGTGGCCAGTGATAGATGATAGTGGTGAGATATGTGAGAGGCAGGTTACCCAGAATAATTTTTTGTTACTCCATAATAACAAGGGAAAATTGATCTCTCAGTAATGGGGTGCTGGCTGGTTTAGAAGGTTTCAGATGTGTAATTCTGTATGTTGACTGGCAGAATTACAGAGGACAGGGAGATTCTGGAGAGTAAAGGAGATGTATTGTCTGCAAAGGTGGGAACAAGTAAAAACAGATGTTTGGATGCATCAAATCATTAATGCTTTTCTCTGTGAAAAGAATAAAATATTTTAGATCTTATAAGAGAAAGGTGTGCATTTCATTCTTTTTTAAAATTTTTATTTATTTATTTTTAGAAAGAGGGGAAGGGAGAAAGAGAGAGAGAGAGAGAAGCACCAGTGTGTGGTTTCCTCTAACACACACTCCAATGGGAACCTGGCCTGCAACCCAGGCATGTGCTGGAAATCGAACTGGTGACCCTTTGGTTCACAGGCTGGAGCTCAAACCACTGAGCCACACCAGCTAGGGCAGCATTTTTTATTCTTCTGTGATTAAAAGGAATACTCTAGGAATACAAAACTTAAGCCCAACTTCTTCGAGTTTTGTGACAAATGTTAATTAATGATTTAGAAGTAACTTGGTTCCAGACGATTTTACAAATGACTAATGATATCTTTGCTTTAATTTCTTTGATTACATATCAGGCATATCTTCTAGAAATCTGTAAGGTCACAGAGAAGAAATAATAGCCATCTTTTGAATTATTTCAAATATTCTTCAACTTTGTGCTATAAAATATTTGAGGTCAAGACTTTTAATGGGGCTAAAGTCAAGGCCAAATGTGTTTTTGTCTATTTAAAGTTATCTGAGTAATGCTTTAAAATGTATATTGATTCTTTGGACTATTTTGGAAGATGATCACTTAGATCTAATTCATATCAATAAATAGGTTGCTTGGCTAATGATTACAAAATAGGATACATAAAAATGTTAAGGATTTCACAAAGTAATACTTAACTTCTGTGTGGCATTGGCAAGATCTGAAAATTGAACAGAAAGAAGGCAATGAATTTCAGTTGTCTCCTTATGTCATTTATGTTGGGGTTAGGGTTAAATATGAAATGCATACTTAGATCCAATTCATCTTAAAAAAATTATACATTATAACTGAAGTGTTCCATTGAGGTTAAATGTTTACTTTTGACATGACATTAATCCAAGGGACCTGAAAATAAAAGTTAATATAAATCTTCAATCAACTGCATCATTAATATTTACCTCTAAATAGGTCATAAAATGCATTTGAAAACAAAGTATATAAGATTTATCAACTACCAAGAAATTTAGAGATGGTATCAGTTACACTGAGAGGAGTTGAGATTAAAATGCTTTTAGCCAAGGGTATTAACTGGAGTTGACAATCGTTATAGAGGGTTACTATTACTGTTATGGTACCTAAGCTAGAATGTATGGGTTTGACCCTTTGCACAACAAAAAGTTCACCAAACTGCTTTTAATAGTCCTTGGTCTGCAGTACTGCTTGGTGGATCATGCAGTACGTTGATATAAAATTTATGTGAACTTTTATATATACAGATACCAGATCAAGTAGAGGTTTTATTAATGAGATATATTTTAAACTTCCAACAATAAAAAAAGAGGCCAAGAAATTAAATACAATAAAAAATGAAATATTTATTCTTTTGGCTCAATAATGATGTAGCTCACCATTCTTTTCAGTAATAGCAATTCCCTGCATGCAGTTCATCAATACACTACAAGTAAATAGTTTCGTAAAATGAGTTAACATTAAATTTTTGGTCTGTGCAAAAAAAAAATGGTATCATTTTAGGTAATTGCACAATTTTGCCACCTTTTTATGGCTAGAAAAGACACAACCCAAGTTATATCTCTAATAGCTTTAGTGCAGCAGGAATTAAAAAAATAAGACTAGTCTGCATAAGCAAATACTACAAAAGTTGAGTAAAAAAAACCTTCCATGAATAAAGGGTTATATTGAGCAACCATAATTGGTAGAAAATGACCTAGGATTGAGTTTTTGACCAATGTATCTACTATTGGTATGATAGAAAATATATTATAACAAAGAAATTCATAAAACCCAGTGTCTAACTTTTATTTTAGGAAATTATCCTTTGAAAAGCCTTATGAATTCAAAAGTTTGGAGTTGTGATTAAAAATAAAAAGCAAAAGCAGAAAGTGAAATAAATTGCCATGTCATCAACCTGAAAATAATTTTCTTATGTACAAAATGCAACAAATAAAATTGATCATATCTTTACATTATTTATATTTAAACAAGTTTTGGACATATTTTTAGCAAAATATGAAATATAGGTTTCGACAATAGGCAGTGTGTCATGTGTTTCCTTGAAATCTAGAGAGGCACCACACAACACTCAAGTTAAACTAAAAATGCAAAAGTAAAAGTGCTTTTAAATAACTGTGAGCTATTCTGTTTGACATACTAGCCAGAGAGCTGGTTGAATTCACTCTACCACTGACATGTGACTTCTTACCAAGACTTATGAAGAGTGGATTGAGTAAAATAGAGCAGCATAAGCAATATTAACATGCATCAGTGATAGTCTTTCAAACTATTTATGTTTAATGAATGGTACAGAATACATCCCTGTTGGAAGCTTGCAAAAGACACATACACTGTGGTACATATTTGATTTAATAGAAGATTTTTTATCAGGCTGTATTTATACTTATATGTATATTTGCCCAAACATGCACCACAGGAAAAAATAACTATTTACATAACAGAGGGTGTTTAATTGACATAAAATGTCAGTTTTGCTAAGAGCAGAAGGTGGCAAAACAATACTTCAGCAGAAAGTGGAACAACTGTCCTAAAGCAATACTTTAGGTGTCCTATACCTTTCTAGAACAGATTATTAGATTACTTTTTCTTTGAAAGCATTTAACCAAAATTAAATATAGAACTCTGGAACTTGGAGTAAAATTTGCACTTGCTGAAACAGAATACTTTACATAAAAATAATTCTTTAAAATTAGGAGACTTTACAGGCACATAACTGTTCAAATATAAACAAACATAGGCTGAAACAGTTTCAAAATTAAAGTCATCTAGAAAATAATGGAAGTACCTGAAATTGTTGACATTAGAATTTTGTTTCTGGTTTTGAGCTAGAATTTCATTTCTTGGACAAAACAATTTTGTCTGATTATTTGAGAAACTTTTGGGATAGGAACACGGGGATCATATACTTTCTTCTCAACTTAAACCTCATTTACAAAAATAGTGACATAGTATTATGAATAAACTATGAATTAGGTACCAGGGACAAATTTTGTAAAAATATGGCAGATATGGAGGTTAAAAATAGACTGGATACAAGTACTGTACTAAAGGTGTTTGGTGTAGTTACAATGATCACTTTGCACAACTATCTTTACAGTCTAGGTAGCCATTGAGTTTCTCCTCAGCAGTGTCAGCTGGTAATGAGAACAGCAACCTTTTGTCAATGTTGATACCCTGACTCACAGAGTTGTAGTGACAGAGTGGCCACTGTCTTGTTATAGGCACTGACCATGAGTATTTGTTAAAAGTCAGTTTGGCATAGACCTCCTCTGGGAGTGCAGTTGACACGTAGACTTTACCTTCATAGGCTGTAAACAATTGATTACAAAGATAATTCTGTGTTTCTTTTCACTTTTGATTTCCCCGGACCTCTCTCCCTTTGCTTTCTTTTTCTGGTTTGTCTTTCTCAAACTTTTCTTTGTCTGGCTTTGTTACACTATCATAGGAAGGAGGGGAGGTGGTAGAGGAACTTCCATCTGTTTTTTCTGGGGTGGAGCTCCCATTTAATTTGTCCATAATCATGTCTTCTTTTATAGGTAAGTCAACCCTCCCTTTGATTGCCTCTTTATTATATTTACTTGATACATTTTTTAACCTTTGCTTTAAAAGATAACATCTGAAATTACGCTGAATGATAGCAGCAGACACCTCCTCTTGTTTTCGTTTCAAAGTGGTTGTGATGGGCTCATAGGAGACTTTGGATGGGTTCGATGCCATGAACCGGTCTTCCATCTGTATTCGAAGGGCATCCATCTCTCCGCTCTCACCCAAAACACGCTTTGTAAAGGCAAATAAAATGTCGAGGCAGTGGATCCGGTCTCCACTGACCATGGGCAGATCCATGGCAATGAGCTGGACTTTGTTTGGTTTCGCTATGAGAAGTGGAGGATCCAGGGCAGCTGCAAAATCAGAGAGTTTGGAGAACTCTATAAATTGGGTGGCATCAGGATCAAACTTCTCCCAAACCTCGTAGAACATCTCAAAGTCATCCTCACTCAGGGGCTCTGCACTCTCTTCAGTGGCAACACTGAAGTTCTCCAGGATGACAGCGATGTACATGTTCACCACGACCAGAAATGAGATGATGATGTAACTGACAAAAAAGAAAATCCCAACAGATGGGTTCCCACAGT
>PVKU01011522.1:0-42654 GCA_004027475.1 Anoura caudifer | reverse complement strand
CCTTTTCTTTCATTTGGGGGTTGTTTCTTTGTCTTCCCATTTTTTGTGAGACTCTTCTTGTTAGCCTCAGCTTCTTAAATTTGTTTGTTCTGGTTCCCTGGGTTTATGGTGTGAACTCTGTGTTAGAATGCCTGTGAAATTCAATGGTGTTATCTCCTTCAGGTATCCTGGTGTTCACTGCTTCCAGTGTCTCAGCTGTCGGAATGCCCCTTC
Source organism: Anoura caudifer (assembly GCA_004027475.1). Taxonomy (NCBI): domain Eukaryota; kingdom Metazoa; phylum Chordata; class Mammalia; order Chiroptera; family Phyllostomidae; genus Anoura; species Anoura caudifer. Next base: position 42,441 of record PVKU01011522.1, on the reverse strand, counting down.
TTTGGGGCCAACTCTGGTCTTTCCACAGTTCCAGGTTTTTTTGTTTTGTTTTGTTTTGTTTTGTTTTTGTCTCACTTGTATGTGTTTAAAAAAGAGAAAAGTGAAGGAAAGGAAAGAAAGAAAAGAAGGAAAAGGAAATAAAAAAGTGAAAAGAGAATAAAGAAATGTAGAATGAAAAAGAAAAAAGACAGGAAGGAGTGGTAAGCTTGGGAAGAAAGGAAGAAGGAGTAAAACAAGAAAGAAGTATTGAGAAGCCAAAAGGAGTTGAGGGGTAAAAGAGATCAAAATAGTGAAAAAGAGAAAAAGAGAAAAAAAAAACAAAAAAATTAAAAAACCGAATAACACCAAAACCGCTAATTCTTGCTGTTATCAATCTTGCCAAGCTGATTTTTCTGGTCTTGAAGACTGTAGTGGCCGAGGGGTGACTGTATTGTTTTTTATTCTTTTTATTTTTCCCTTGTTCAGCATTCAGTTTTCTCTGGCCTACTGTCCTCAGAGGTGTCCCTAGATTCTCTGCCTAGGGACCCAGGTGCAAACTGTGGTCACGCGCCCACAAGTCCCGATGTTTCCTGAGTCTTCCTTGCACAGGTTCCAACTGTCCCACGAACACGGTTCAACCCCTATGGTGCCCAGCGACTGCGCGCCCTGTCATGGCCAGGTCTCCCTGGGCGCGCTGATGCACTGATCCCCTAGCAGCTGTTTACAATGTCGCGTAGGTGCAGACAAAGGCGCGCGCTCCAGCTCCCACGTTCAATCCTCCCGGGGCTATGAGATCTTAACTCCTGTCTGTGTGATTTCAAGTGACCAGATTTATGCTGGCATGGCGGGTCCCTGCTTGGCTGACCAGGGAGCGGATGTCCCAGTTCCCTCCCCTGCGTCTTACGGCCAGCCCTGGCCCAATTTCTCAGCCCCTACCCTGGTCTCTGCACCGCCAGAGTACTCTCCTTACCGTCCGGTTTTTCAACGTCCCCTGCAATTTTCGATAATCTGTTTTCAAATATGCTGTGTTTGTGGTGTCTGTTTGCTGTGCTGCATTGAAAAATGTCCCGGTTTAAGACCTATGTGTGGGAGGCAAAGAGATGTACGTCCTCTTACCATGCCGCCATCTTCTCTCTGGGACTCTGATATTTTAAATCAGATAAACTTTATCTGCAATGTACTAAATCTGAACCATTCACAGGATTAGAGCTTGTTTAATTGCTTAGAGGTTATAGATTACATCCATTAGTTTAACTCCTTCATGGGTAAGAATGGGAGGGAGTGAGATTAGTGGTTTGAAATCAAGGTAGTCCAAGTCCATAAGGATAGCTCTGTCAGTTAACACTATTTAACTTGGAATAGTTGCTTTACCTCCCTATGTCAGAAACACTTGTGAGTGAATGGGGTAATCATTTACTACATTGCTGCAAGGATTATATACAATAACACATGAAGCCACAACTAACACAGAATGGGTATTCAGTACATAAATGCTCCCCTGGTTATATATGAAGATTTTTTTTTAAACAAACACAATCAGAATTGTGCTTTCTGCCAGGAAAATGGAAGCTGCTTTACAATAAAAGAATAGTTTGTTAGGAGAAAAAAATAGGAGGCATTCATAATGATACATATATGAGCCAATAAATACCATGGGAGAATAAATACTTACAGAGTGCATTTGAGAAGGCATCACAAGAAAATATCAAGCTGAGGAATAAACTGCTTAGATGTCAAGCAGAAATAAAAGAGAATAGAGTGATTGCAGAGACCCAGCCTTACACTATTGGAAGAACAGATATCTTTGAGATCCTACAGTCTAAGAAAAATATTGAGGGATCTTTCAGAGACAGAAATCAATTTAAATTCAGCTTCTTGACAAATATCAAAGGTAAGATATTACACATGCTGCTAAAACTTCTCAAGTGAAAACACAATGCCATAAGGCAGTGGGAAGGTTAAGGACATACCTCTCAGTAAAATCTTCCCCTTCAATGACTGACACAGGTAAGGGTCATTACAACTATGAGTTTCAGTAAACTATCTTAAGCCTCAAGATAACCCCTTCAAATGAAAAGGGGTTTGAAGATGAGAAAGTAAATATAAGCATTGACTTTAAACAAATTGATATTAAACAAATAGGAAATCTACTATTTCTTTGAGAATTATATTGCTAAGATACTGGGAGCTTGAGTTAAATTATAAATTCTTTGAGACTCAAAACAATTTTTAGGTCTTTCAGCTTTCTCCAAGAGCTCCCTGAACAAAAACAATTGTCAATACTAACTATAGATATATCTCAGAAGGATAATGGTAAAGCAAGAACACTCCAGAGAGCAGAATCAAAGGCCTTCATTTTTTGGAAACAGAATTAGATTTGGTCAAAAAGTGTTCTCTAGCCCAGAACAGGAGGCTTTGACAGTATTCTTCTTATCAGGGTTCAGGTTTCTATGGATCCCATTACCTTTCCCTTTCTGAATGAGTCCAGGGTTTATTGTGGTCACTTCATCTCCATCCCACATTAACAGTGCAGTATAGGTGATGTAGATGATTCTTCTTTTTTTCTACTCTGCATTCTCCAGCCCTCCTTTAGAGAGGACTGCAGTGACTGATCACTGCAACTGTAAGAGAAAATAACAGGTTTTCTTTCTGGACTGAGGCACACAAAAGCTGACACACAACTTCCCAGCTTTCTCTCTCTCTAACTGTATAGAATCGAGGTTGTGCCTCATTGCCTTTAAAACCTGAAATACATATATGACAAATTAAAGAAATAAACTTTTGGGATTATTTTTGTATCATAAAGCTGCCATATCCTTATTATTACAGAGATTTTTCTGGGACAAGGATTAATAACTAGAGGGTACCAATAATTACCCCATTCAATCAGAATTTCATAGGTTTGAATTCATGGCAGCGCCTCCCCCCCCCCCAGTCTCTCACAGTGTACCATGCCAGAGCAAACTATGGCCTTGAACCATTGTCTGGCCTTGGACCATAGGCTGCTGGCAGTAAAGTGGATTACAGTGAAAACAAATAAAAGAAAAAGAGAAAGAAGGATAAAAAGAAAAAGAAAAAGGAAGGATGGAGAAAGTGGAAGGAAGGAAGGAAGGAAGGAAGGAAGGAAGGAAGGAAGGAAGGAAGGAAGGAAGGGAAACGGAGGGGGGAGGGAAGGAGGGAGGAAGAAGAAAGGAAGGAAGGTGGGAAGGAGGGAATAAATCTTGTGTGAACAATGGGGGGCAATGTGGGACAACTGTAATGAACAATAAAATCAGCCTCTAAAATTTGTAGTAACTCGAGGTTCAGTTTAAATTATTGTATTTTTTTTACTATATACTCTTTCCCTAGGTTAATTCTTATATTCCCATGGCTTTGATGCTAGACATTATGCACTAAGCAAGATCACTACTCTGACTTCCCTATGCACACATTCAGCTTTCTTCCCAACAATATCTCCACTAAGATGCCCTAGAGAGTGATCTGTTGCGGACACTGGCCAGCAGTGTCCACATCATTATGGATGAATTAGAACATGCATGCAGACTACACAGTCTAGTGGAGGAATAAGGATAACTGCAAGGCTTTTCTCTCAAGAGGAGCCAAAGCCTCCGCCATCACAGGCCTTTATTCTAATCATCTCTCCTTACATTCCAAGATGGTTCTTCCTCTCCTGGTACAACAAAGGAGCCAATACCCCTCATTATATCACAGAAGGATATTAGCAAATGAATAGGCAGGCAATTACACTGGGCCTGCAAGGTACTTGCAGGGTGAGGGGGTTTCAGCAAAGAGCACACTCTCAAAACAGCCTTGCAAATCTGATTTCCCACGAAAGAACCTATCCGTGGGCGTGGGTCCTGTGCATCTCTGAGTGGGAGCTGGACCCACACCACGCAGAAGGGTCTGCCACATCTTCCCCCTTTCATTTTAATATGATCCCACAAAGCTTGCTGTTTGCTGGACTCCCACATAACCCTGAGAAAATAATTTGTAAATATATCAAAATACACAGAACATTATTATAATCAGTAAGCAACCAGTAGTTCCAAAGACCCACATTCTCAGATTAATTCTAATCAATCATTGTTAGGCAGTAATAGTCAAATAGGTAACATTCAAATAACTCTGAGGACTTATTTTGAGTCAGGGTTAAATAGCTAAAGTGCCATAAAATTTTGGGGGAAACACTTATTTTAGGCTTGGACCCTTATTTAAATTGAGGGTATAAGCGAAGTAGGCTTCACAGGATTTTGCTTTCTTTCTCAGGTCTGATTACCCCATGGAATCTGCCTTTCCCAACACAAAGCTGCACCTACCTCCAGCATTATCTCAGGCTTAAGAGGGTAAAGGAGACCTCTCCCAGACGGAAATGGGGCCTTGGGCTATGTCAGAATAGTGGGGGTGTGGGGGCAAGGGTCCATCACCCTCTCTTTGCTGTGCCCCCCAAGTCCTTCCATGAGGGCCATTCCATGTGGTCATGCCTGTCTTAGGTGACCCCTCCCTTGAGGGAATCTTACCCTCATTGGCTAACTGACCAAGCATTGGAGGCCAAATATGAATGCAGCAGAAGTAGTGTTCCTGCCATGGAGATAAGCCTCATCTCCTTACTGGTTCAGGTCTTCCTGATCAAACAGACCCAGAAGAAGCAGGTCCCTCAGGCTGTTACGCATCCCAGCCGTAAGGTGTTACAGCCTCTGAGACCAGGCAGGGCAGTTCCCAACATTTAATCTTCCAATTTTTTCATTTGTAAATGCAACTGTAACTGTTTAAACCTGTGGAACCTACTTGTTGTTCCCAAATGCAATCTTAAGAAAACAACTTTTGTATATATATTGTAAGGCACAAATAGGAATTAAGACAGAGAGGGGAATCCAAGGGCTACTTGGACCCAAACTTGTAAGTCTAGTCCACAGAAATAGTTTTTAGGGTTCAACCATTGAACATTATGGGGCATAGATGGGGTTGTTGCTCTCTGCAGGTGGCACCCAAGCCTTGGCCCCTGTCATTGGGGCAGGCCCCAACCTCCTCCATTGGCAGACACTGGCCCCTGAGTGACAATGTAAATGTCTGTATTCTTTCTGGTGTTCAGGGTCAGCTGGGCCAACTGGTATGTCGGTCAATTGGTTCTCATCTCCAGGTAGCAGAGCTTGGCATATGTCCTGCTTATGTTAAGCCTCCACTCCTGTGTCTGGCAGCCAGACAGGACCTGTAGGGATGGAAACACAGACACACCCTCTTCCCCAGTTTTAGTTAAAAAATCTACAGAGGCTTTGCCAAGATCCATCTCTCAGCGAATCTCTATATAAAAAAAACCTGAAGATAAGATGACTTTGGCTCCTTCTTCTGAAAATGTTTCTCAATTGGAGTACAAAACGATCCATCACAATTTAGAAAACTATGTGTAAACATAACATAATCAAATTTTCGGGGGGAAGGACTCAAGATTCCATTTTTCTATTTAAAAAAATTTTTTTTAAATATGACAAGCCCATTCTACAATTTTCTGACTGGTTGGATTGTAGGAGTATATAGGGCCATTATCAGTTTTAATTTGCTGAGGTCATTTTAAATGATTAAAGGCCTCAAGCCAATAAGCTTGTATATTTTAGCTTAGCTTGGAAAGACAGGCCCCCTGCTGTTTATGCACACTGCAATGGGAGGGGGGAGGTGCTCTGAAAAATGTTTTAGACAAAAGAAAATTTGTGCGCCAAGGGCCTTATGTGACTTGATTAATTAACTGTTTTCTCCAGGAGAATAGCCAGTTCTTACCCAAGGAAACAATCGGTATTTACATATACTGACTTAAAAAATGGTATTTTGTTTTCTGCATAAAAGGGCTAGTTTTACACAGAAAACAATACACCTGTATTTAATCTTTACAATAAAAGTCATGAGTCTTGCATAAACAAGGAGGATTTTTTAACACATAGCACCCCCATCCCACTTATAGCATGCATTTAGATTGACAAATTTATGAACATTCACAACTTTCAGGAACAGTCTTTTCTCTATCGGCAAATACATTTCTTTCTTTCTTTCTTTCTTTTTTTTTTTTTTAGTGGTCACAAGTGCGCTGGTGTGGCTAGGTGCCTCCCCTAGTGCATCTGGCTCGGAACAGCAAAGAAACCCCAGTCCCGCCCGTGGGCACCGGGGAATTCCCCCCAGCTCTCCTTGGGCACCATGGCACCCAGCCACCACCTGGGCTTTTCGCAGCCCTGCCACCCGTGGCGTCTCGGCCCCTGGCAGCACCAGGGATGCAGCCCTGCTGTACCGCATGCTGCATGCCTGCAGGGCCTCCCAGGCCAGCCCCAGTCTGGATGATTCAGGGGAAGCTCTGGCCCACATCAAGAGTCGAAGGCCCTCGGATGCAGCCAACCATAGGCGTGCTATCATGCCCTTCCCTTCCGTCCTTCCAAACTGTAGAGATCCCATATCTGGGAGAAAATCAGCAGCCCCGTAACTGCTGAAAGCTAAAACATTGGCCTAGAGAGCCCATTCTTCATGGTTGAGGTCCGCAGAAACTTTCAAAGAAAAATTTTTTAATGGGCTGCAAGACACAGCTTAAAAGAAAGAATTTATTGAGATGCCTGTAACTGTAACTAGTTGAAGTTTTAAAAGCTGATTAAAGGGAAAATCTTTGCTCTTTCTCCCAAGCCCAGACCTTGGTTGAGGTCACCTCCTGGCAAAAGCTTGGGAGAGGAAGCCAAGCTTTTGCTTACTAAAGAAGGTACAGTTGCAAAGCGGTCACAAGATAGAGCAACCTAGGAAGAAAATCCTATTCCTCTGAATCCAGTACACCCTATGACATTCCCGAAAACCACTCGGGGTCATCAGCCCTTACCTTGGGTTGAATGATGGCAAATACCCATTATGTTGGTGTGTTGTCCATAATGATGATGGCTCGTGGCCTCTGAGTCTCTGTTCTGGGGCACCAGTTGTTGCGGCTCAAGAGGAGCCAAAGCCGGGGCCTCTGTTATCACAGGCCTTTATTCTAATCATATCTCCTTATATTCCAAGATGGTTCTCTTCACTACCCTGGTTACAACAAAGGAGACAATGCCCCTCATTACATCACAGGAGAAGGATGTTAGCAAATGAATAGGCAGGCATTTACACTGGGCCTGAAAGGTACTTGCAGGGTGAGGGGTTTCAGCAAAGAACACACTCTCAAAACAGCCTAAGTATATTGAAAACCTGATTTCCCACAAAAGAACCTATCTGTGGATGTGGTTCCTGTGCATCTCTGAGTGGGAGCTGGGCCCACGCCACGCAGAAGGGTCTGCCACAGTGATCAAACTCAGCACATCCCAATTATCTTACTTTAATGTTGCTCACTGCAGGAAATGATCAGTTTTTCTTGAATTTTTTCAATCCAGAATCTCTCCTACCTCCCCTATCAAATTTTTTCATCTCTTCTTATACCCACCTTAATAATTTATAAGTTCTACTTATGTATATTGCAGTCAGAGTGATGTCTTTAAAATAATCCTGAACTCTTTATGTGATAGATGTTAACTAAACTTACTGAGGTGATGGTTTTGCAAAATATACAAATATTGAAACATTATGTTGTATACCTAAAACTTGTATGTCCATTATACTGAAATAAAATAAAAATAAGTATAGACAAAAATCTTCACCATCATACTATTATGGCACCTCAAAAAGTCAACAACACTTCCTCTATACCATAAATTACCTATCACATTCAAACATAATCAACAAAAGAGGAAAAGCAAACAAAATATAACCAGACACATTGAAATTAAGAACAATCTAACAATAACCAGAGGGGAGGGGTTAGAGGACAATGGGGAGAAGGGTTTTCAGGAACTACTATGAAGGACACATAGATAAAACCAAGGGGGGTATGGAAGCAAGGGAGGGAGGTGGGTTTGGCTGGGGTGGAGGGGAGTGGTGGAGAGAAAATGCAGACAATTGTAATTGAACAACAATAAAATAATTTAAAACATAAATAATAATCCTGAGCTCTTAATTATTCTAGAGAAAAAACTTTCCAATGATTTACACTGCTGTCAAAAAATTCACATCTTTAACATTACCTCTTAGGCCATAAATGAGATGGCCCTGCTTCTCTTTCTGTTACATTTTTGCCCAATCCTCAATTCCTTTTATGCACCATGCTTTTCTTTTTTACACCCTCCTTCACATGGCCTTCTCATATATTTTATTCTGAATAAAACACCTTTTCTCCTTATTTTTATCTAACTGTAAGTTGTTTTTCTCTTGTTCTATTATTATATGTTATTTTCTCCAAATCCTTGACTATATTATACCCCCTCTACTTTTCTTTCATGGCATACTTGTAATCATTTGTAAGCATTTGGTCATTTGTATATGTATACATATTCTCTATATTTAAGTGTCATATGAATAAAAACCTTATTTTTCTTTTTCATTAATATATCTTTTGTCCCTAGAATTGCACTTGCTTTAATGTTCACTCTCAATAAATAGTTATTGACTTTTTCAAGGGACACCTGGGTTCATTCACATTAAAATCATTATGGAATAGCCCTGGCAGGGGCTGCTCATTTGTTTGAACTGTCATCTGGTAACTGACAATTCATGGGTTTGAGTCCCATTCCAGGTCAGGCACATACCTAGGTTGAGTGTTCCAACCTCAGCCTAGGCATGTATGGGAGGAAACCAATTGATGCTTCTCTCTCCCCCTTCCCTTATCTCTTCTCATATGCAGTAATGTGTGATTTTGACACCATAATAATTCCTTGCTAAACCTTAAGCAAAGATGTACATGTTTCATATTGTTCTAATTTATGTTTAGATTTGCACTAGGGGAATCAGGCTTTATTGTTAGTAGAAGCTGAGAAGCAAGGATGATCCTAATGGGGAAAAATAATAATTTTGTTCACAAAATTGGAAAAGGCTAAGTGGACTTTATATTAAATTTTCAAAATTCCTTTTCATGTAGATGAAGAAGAAATAATTTTAGCCTAGTGGGTAAATCTATATACATCAAAATGTTAAAAAAATAAAGCCTTATTAATGCACTTGATTTCATGATGTAATATCATACCATGATATAATGTGATTTAGTGTGCCAGAAGCAACCCAGTAGCCCAAAAAATCTTCACACTAGACTGTGCATGTTATTCAAATTTCCAACCAAGAATCATTCTTTTAAATTTAGGTGATATTCCTGGTTAAAATGCAAATACTCTACCTGAGGAAATACATTTATGCCCAAACTAGTTATTAATATATAAATACTAATTTATTCTCAGATACTGTCCAATGACACAGACATGAGAATAGAAAATTGACAGGAAATGAGATATGATGAGAGAATGGGGCCCTAATGTTTTAGGTGGACATGATGGGGAGTCTATATAAGTCAGAGGCCAACACTGGGCCAAAAAATTCCTAGAGAAAAGGGGAGAGCAACAGAGACAGAGCAGAGACAGTAAAAAAGGAGTTTAGCAAGATACTAAATACATGTGTTTGGCTTTTGAATTTTTCTACAGCTGACCATGACTTTCTGCATTCTGATATTTTAGTACCTTCGAAGAACTTCTGAAAAAATCCTGAACTCTTGATTTTGTTTCTATCCATAACCGAAATGGAATAGTGCCTTAGACTCTCATGAGATATGGACCAAAATGTCAGAGTGGGACAAGAATGCAGGTTCCTTTACCCAGAGCACCTGCATTTCTCCAGCATGAACACCAGAAGTGACCACTTCTTCTCTGAAGGATCACATTTGGTTTATCTGATGTATGTCCTGGAAATCTATATTTTGACAAGTATCTTATGTGATTCTCATATTTCAGCAAGTTTGAGAAACCCTAGTCATTTAACAAATCAGAAAACTGAGCCCTTGAAAAGAGAAGGGACTTGCTCAAATAACCCAATGATTAGAATTCTGATTATTTAAAAATCAAAACATCTCAATTCAAATGGCTGTGTTCTTCTATTCACTACACTGAGCCCTCCCAAGGTATTCGTTGATTTATCTAGTTGTAAAACTGGCTTGATGCCCTTTCCTTTTTTCCTTCTCTATGATTCCCTTATATGTTACAATCCCAAGTAAATCAGATAATTATGGTGGGGAGTAAAGATTAGATTATTCTGGTGTTAACCTTTTAAATAAATTAATTGCCTGTACCTTTATTAAACAGAGTGCTTATATGGAAAACAGAAGATAACTAGTATGACATATTAAATGCCTTCACTTATGAGGAATGTAGAAGACTGGAAGGGCCAGGTAGACAGAATTCTGCTTTGTGAATGGAGAAGTCATTCAGAGGTTAGAATTCTGTAGGGTTCTATTGTTGTAAGAAAGAGTAATTCAAGTCCATGGATGCCTCTGCAGGGGCTCCTCTAGGCCAAGGCAGGGGGTTGGGGTAGGAGGTCATCTCCAGGGAGTAACTACTATCAGGTTGGAACAAGTCCAGGAAAGTAGGATGCCTTATTAATGGCTAATAAACTAGATGATGCTATCAGATAATCTCTATCCATCCAGTCCTGTTTTCCATGCCACATCATTCTCTTTATGTGTGGTTTTTGGAATTATGCTCAGGCTGGATCTAAAGTCAGCTTCCATGGTTCCAAAACAGGCTGGTAGCCAAAGTGCTTTCTGTTGAGAACTAATTTGGGGTGAGGTGAGGTTATGTGGTCAGTTCCTCGGGCTAGAGCAAAGGAAAATGTCTAGAAAACCTATTTTCACTGCCTTGGTGCCTAAATTGGCTGCTCAGAGGGAAAGCTGCTCAGAATGGTCAATAAGTAGAGCCCTAATGTAACACACCCAGAAACAAATCTGGCTTGCTATTATGCACCTTATTATAGAAAGGTCATGCTCCTTACCACCACACAGTCTGGTTCCCTTTACCTACCCACAACCTCTTGTCTATTAGAGGCTTTATAGGGCAGTGAAAAAAAAAATGAAGAGCTTCTAGGTGAGAGTCTTAGGTTTCAATACTACATCAACCTCTCCTAGATATATGATGTATTATTTACAGTACCTGAGCTTTAGTGTTCCCATCTACCAATTGAAGATACTATTTTTTCTCCTTCATTTTTTAAAATAAGAATTCATTTAAATTGATATGTCATTGTCTAGAAGGTGCAACTCTATGCTCCTTGAGAACATACTACTGTCCTTAAGAGCCTTCCTTATTTATTGTTTAAACACTGGGATTCACTATGCAATGTGATTCAGAAAAGACACTTAATATACTGCATGTTTGAGTGAATGAATGAGTGAATGAATGATTTAAAATGAAACTCAAAATGCCATTTTAAATGAAAATGAATACATATAAATTCTTTGCAAACACTTACTAATGACCTATTCCCACCTTCTTCATTTCACCTTCCTAACATCTTCCCACACTGATTACCTGGTCCTCAAAATTGGATCAGCAGTTAATGTCTCTAACATTTATTCTACCTTGAGTATACTTTTATTTTTATTTTACTTATACTTCTTAAGCACTGCCTATATATCAAACCTTGTGTGATTTGCTGAGGAAAACTTCAGGTGAATAAAACACAATCATGATCTCAATAAGTGTCTATACATATTTACACTAACATACTAATAGTTTAGCTAGGATCTCTTGTTTTTTATAGAAGTAGGCATAGAATGCTAAGAAAGCACTAGAGTAGAAAGACATAGCTCAACCCAGGGACTCATCATGGTTTCTAGATATGAATCCAATATTGTTCTAGTATACAACATACAGAATTTTCAAATACAATTCTATGTGAAGATGTGAGTACATGCACATATGTGTGCACACATTATGTGAAATTTGAGAGGTATATTTCTTTAAAAACCTTGGATAGGCTCAGTACATTTTGGTAGAGAGAGAGATTATGGGGCCCTAATTGATAATTTCTTCAGCTGTCTTGCTTGTCTCTCTTTAAGACATTCTTAAACTCATTGAAAGATTGACTCAGAAGCTAGAATATTCTGTTAGTCAATCCTAAAAATGTACTTTTCCCAGTGGCAGTGAATAATAAATCCTATAGAATTTAGGAAACATGTTTTACTATCAGACTATTGACTTAATTAGTATAACTAATAACGGAAAAGAATGTGACTGCATTACTGACGGCTATCCTCCTAGAATTATGATTGTAGTAGACAAGCTGGAGGAGGTATGTGTTGCAGCCTTTCAAGGCCAGGCAGGTTCACTAGGGATTTGGGCAGATGGAAGAAAATGCACAGAGCCATGGAAATGCCTAACATGCTTTTATTCAGAGGGAGGAGTGATCCACACACCCCATAAGCAGCATGTCATACCAGCAGGGAGTCTCAACTCCATTGTATACTATGTGTACACAAAGCTGGCAGGGTGCCAAGATATCGTATAACAAGGCGTGATCCTATGCATGTGGGTCCATTCAAGGTTATGGGAATACTGCTTATCAGGCTGATTCTCAAGGCTATGGGAGTGATGCTCATCCTAGTTGCCCGGAAATCTGGGTGATTGATTCTGACTGAATCCATTTAACCTTCAATCTACCCCTTCAGTGTTCCTCATGGTACAATCTACATGAGGGTGTCTTCCACAAAAGTCCCTTGGCAAGAAGGGCAGAGCCCTGCACCCAGGTGCTGTAGCAGCAGTACAAGCTGCAGCAGAAAACAACCAATAAGGCCACCCCTAGGTATAGCGGCCAGTCCAATTCTCAGGCAAGTAAGGCCACCTGTGTGAGCAACACACCCAGAGTATCCCTGTGGGAACCACAGTCCATGCAATGTTCTGTGCCTCCCAGCAATGCTCACAAGGATATTTCTGACACAAACCTATTGAAGTCCAGCCCAGAGCCACCTCACATGGAGCAGCTGACCAATAGCCAGGGCTAGTCACACGCCTGCTTGGTGCCAGTGTAGATGTTAGTCCAGGTTGCATTCCACAAGGTATGTGCACTGTTCCACTATTGCTGTAACCAAGTCCAATTTGAGACAGAAGTTAGAGGGAAGTGCCATGGGAAGCCAGATGATGTGCCCAGGGGAGTTTCAGTGCAGACCCAGTATGCTGATTGGTTAGCCACTGAGGCATAGGTGTGAACCCAGCCCAGTAAGGTGTTAATTTGCACCCTAGGTGTGAAATTAAAAAGCAGTTATAGACATCAACAATGACAATTCATGACCCTCAGGCAATATACATGTGAATTTCTGGTCACAGATAAGACAGTGGCTGACAGAGAGGACCTTCCTGGGTGTAAATACTATATGTCATATGCCTCAACTGGGGGTTCAGCATCTACTTGCAACAACAGTGGAGAACTCATAATGGGCCATAAGGATATCACAAAGGTGCCACATAGAAGCATTTTGCGGTCTGCTGGCTCTAGGTATGTCACTTTTAAGATTGGGGGTCATGTTCTAATCACCCAGGGCACTATTTGCAAGTTACTCTGCACCCCTTGTCCCCAGGGGGCAACAAGAGCCACCCAGTGCATGTGGGGGCTATTATTTCCCAAGGGGCTGTTTGCCCTCATCCAGGCCCTCAGGTGCAAGCAAGAAAGTATTCTGGTTTTCCCATGCCTGGTTTCAGCAAGGCATACTCTATATGTACCTGCAGCTTAATGGGAGCAGTAGTCTGCTGGAGTAAGTCTTCCATCAGAACAGGCCCTCACCTCTGACTCCTCTCATTTAGAGTCCAGAGGACAGTCCACAAGCATTTCATCCAGTGCCCCAGTGTGAGGGTGGCAGCTGTGGCTTGCAAGCCCTGCTTTAAGAGACTATTGTACCATTAGAAGCAGTGCTGTAGCCACTGGGCTATTTCTGTACCTCATGGACTGGTAGACACCATTTCTAGCCATTGCACCTTGGCTAGAGTATCAGTCTCATCTTTCCTAGGGAAGACGAGGAGTTCATGCCTGGTTACATGATATACAGTGATTTTCTTCTGGTGGCCTGATTCCTATTGATCTTGTCCCAAGGCCTATCTCCATGATGACCTATGCATAACCATTCATTGATTTGCATTCCATGTAGAGATCCACAATGTTAGCCCCCAGTACACCACCCAACTCTCTGTGCAAATAGTTAGGGATGGTGCTTCATTGGCAGTCATGAGCCACAGAGCCCGCAGTTATGCCCACTCTACTCTAATCAGGCCCCAAAATGCCTGGAGCTGTGTCACAGTGGTTTGCAGCCACAATTCTTGGAGCACCCAGGAAATAGTCAGGAATAGGGAACACATGAAGAGTATACTTATCAGGAAGCAGTTGCCCAGTACCCAGGGAAAGCCACAGAGCCTTCACCTTTTCCAGCCCCCGCCCATCCCTTGTAGATGGGTTTCTTGGTCCTTTCCCCTATTCAAACTTTCCAAGGACTTTTCCTTCCTCTTCTCAGGAAGGTTGGCACAGCCAAATGGTCCTCCAGATGTACAAGACAGGCCTTTCCAGGCACATTCCTGGGTTTTTGATAGACAATTGAGGCCTTCACTGGACACCAGTGTATAGGCACTGGGAACTCGCACTTACCCAGTACTGGTGCCTGGAGACCCATGCTCTGCAGACTTCTCCCACAGCTGCACTGGCTCTTCTGCTAGTGTGCTCAGGCCCAGGCAGCAGTGTCTAGCATGTCTCCTGTGTCCACACAGCTCATTCCACCTGGGTGGGTGCTGACTGCTGATGCTGCTGCTATATCCCCTCAGTTTGCCCTGTTGTTGTTTTTGCCCCTGTGGCTCTGGCCACTGCCTTCTGCTTGGATCAGGAGCCCCACTGGCAAGGCCATGGGCAAGGTGAGTAGCACAGCCCTTCACCTTGCCAGCTCCAGGTGCAGTGCAGGTACAAGCTCTGCTTTTGAGTCATTCTTGTGCAGCTCCTGCACCTCAGCTGGTGCCAGCACCAGCACCAGAGCTGGAGTCCCTGTGCAGGCACTACCAGTGCCAGCAGCCATGCTGACCCTAGGCCAAGCACCCATGGTGGCACTGTGTCCTGGAACACCACCAGGATGTTCAGCTCCACAGGCACAGTCTTGGCAGACAGAAGCAGCAGGGAATGCCACTCACCCATGGGGAGCCCTGCCTCTTTCTACCAGCCTGCTGGCAGCAGAGCTTTCCAGCACCACAACCATCACCGCAAGAGTACCCAACCTGGGCCTCAGTCATCTGGCCCAGTAACTCTCAGCAACTGTGTTCCAGGTCTGTGTAGGACAGGGGAAGGGAAGGGGCTACTGAAGCAGCAATCCCCCTCCTCTTCTGAAATGTTCACTACAGTTGGGAAGGGAGATTGTCACAGCTCTGCAGTTCAGAGGTCTTCCTCCAGGGTGAACATTTGAAAGCTTTTTTTCTGCCTCTGGGTTCCTCCAAGGCTTCCTTTCTTCCTTGGAGTTCACTTCGCTGTGTCACCAAGTACAGTCTCTGTCTCAACTCGCAAAGCTGAAACACTCAGCTCATGGCCATCAGGACACTTGGGTTTTCTGGGGTCTCCTGGACTACCTGCAGGGCCTTCTCTACCATGTTGGGGGAGCCACTAACATTGGGCCAATTCTAGGGGGAAGACCACTACCAGGAGACTCACCACCAGATACCACATACTGGTGACCAGCCACCCTTCCAGGCCCCCTCTGGGGGTCCTGAGGGCTCTTCAATATTCATACCATACTGCAACAAATCCTTCCAACTAGGCCAAATGTCTTTCAGCCTTTGAGGTCCTGATATGCTCACTCGGGATTCAGGCAGAGGGAAGAAAATGCACAGAGCAGGTGGAATGCCTGCATGCCTTTATTTAAGGGTAGTGTTGATCCATGCATGCCGCAAGCTATGTGTCACATTGGCAGGGAGCCTCAACTCCCTTGTATACTAAATGCACGTAAAACTGTCAGGGTACCAAGATATTGTATAACAAAGTGTGATTCTGCACATGTTGGCCCACCCAGAGTTACGGGAATACTGCTTCTATTAGTTGCCCAGACATCCAGGTGAGGGAGCCTGACAGACTTCATTTACCCTACAAGGTAAATACCTCAAATTGGTTTAAATAGATGTTATGCCTAGAGTGGCCTTTTAAAATTGTGTTTTGAAAATAGAAGCAGTTTGGCATACACATTATAAGGTTTTGCTGTATCTCCATTCATGTCTCTTTAGTGCAGGCCGAAAATAACTTTTGATTGACTTGTATTTGATTTTGAGGTGGAACAGGATATTATGAGCTCTGAGCTCAAGCTCAGGCCAAACCCAACTGCATCAACAGATTTTTTACTAAACAAGCGAAGCACCTGCGGGGTCTCTATGTGTCAGCCTCACATCCAGCATTTGTAACTTAACCTCTGAGACATTTTCATCCTGAGATGATGTCAGAGTCTTGGAACATAGCCACCCTGTTTGAGGCAATGAATGTAACCCTGTGCTGAACTATACATGCTGTTTAAGTACATTCAAAGCTTCTACCAGGTAAGATTGAAAGGTGTTTTAGAAAAGCACAGTAAAATTCTTAACTGTTAACCTCCTTCACTGTAATGATAGAGATGACAGGTAAAGCATTGGTGAGACTTGTACCTAGAGGACATCCAATAAGCATAAAATATACTAAAGTATTGTGCATGTATTTAGGTAGATGTTTCAGTGGCCAAGCAAATGGTTCCCAAAATTCAAATAATAAGGAAATGTTTCTGTTTATTCACCCAAAAACAAAATGAACACCCCAATCCACAGGCTTTGTCTAAAATTCATGAACAATTCTGTTTATTTCTAAAGTAGGCATAAATCTGTTAAACACTTCTGACATGGAAATGGTATGTAGAAAGTTATATGGGCAAATGCATGAAGCAAACACAGGAACAGATGTGGGTGTCTATTGTTGGCAAGAAGTTGGACAAAACATTATATTACTAACAATATCATGGATATTCTTGAGCACAGTGCAAAAGGATTTATGTTGTAACATTTATTGATTTCATGTTTATTGACTCCAATACCATGTAAGGTGTGTGACAGGCATGTATCATACTCCTATGTACCCCTATAAGAGTTGCATTCTGTACACACCTTTTCTGATATGACAGATGTAGCTTAAAGATGATGAAAACTTTTCCCTCAAAGAGTTGAGAATTTAAAAAGTTGAATTTAAATACAGATCTGACTGAATCAATTTTTAATGAAATGCCCAGGTTTAGCCTTTGAGCAGAATGTACATCTATTTATGGGAAAAATATGATATTAGAAAGAATAGTTTTTACTATTTTCCAGCTTTTGTTTGACTCTTGCATATCTTATTCTCACCAAGATATTTGAGTCCCTCTTTCCCATATTTTTTGTTTTCCCAAAGAACCTTACCTTCATCTGGCTGTCACAATCAATAGGGATATTTAACAATAACTAATAATGTCTTGAAAAGCCTTCCATCCAACAAATTTTGGAATTTTAATGAGGTGTGGCAAAATGCCTTAAAGATATATCATACAATAAAGTTTCTAAAGTATACATGTGTTCTCAATAAATGTGATAAATGGAGTCAGCACTTTAGATGGGAGCAAGGTAGCAGTATTCCTTCTCAGTGATTTGAATTACAATCACATTTAAATGGACACTTTTTAGTGCCTGGCCCTAATTAAGGATTATGAAAAGAGGCTGATGTCCTTTCATGCAACAAATGTTAATTATCATATGTCTGTGTCAGGAATGACCATGGCATGAGGGAGAAGGAAAGTCTAGTTTGTGCCCTCAAAGAGCCCACCATTAAATGTGAGAGACAGCAAGCAAATAGACCATCATATAGCACAGGTCACTGAATCTAGGATTAACATATGAGGCTGTGGAGGCATGAAGATAGACCACTAGAACAGTTTTTGAGATCAGGGGCTGTTTTCTGCTTCTCCCAAGAATACAAGATTGGACATTTAAAAACAAACAAACAAACAAACAACAACAAAAAAAGAAACCATGGGAAACAGCCAGATATAAAGCAAAGAATTTAAGAAGGAAAAAATAGTATTTCAACTCTCATTCTACCAAGATTCCCAATCAATGCTTAATCATTCTTATGATACTGCAATCTATATTGCCAATTTCTTTATGATAATTGTATCATTTTTTGGTTTGTTTTTAATGGATAACTATGCCAAGATCAATCTTTCCAGGATCCTGCAGAGTTGTAAAGTCCAGTGTGGTAGCCTCTATTCACATGTGGCTATTAAGCACTTGAAATATGGCCAATATGACTATGAAACTAAATTTTTACTTGAATTAAAACATGCTGTAAATGTATAATATACATTGAATTTTGAAAACATAGTCCTAAAGGCAAATGTAAAGTATCTCAATAAATTTTTGGTATGTTGATTACATGTTGGAGGATATATTGGGTTAGATAAAATGTGATATTAAAAAACTACAGAAAAGGTTATTCCATAAAGTAAAAATAACACATGTAAAGAAAAGTGAACCTGAGAAAACATGGCATATACAGCTGATGCTTTAGTCAATGGGGGCTACTATAACAAGATGCCATAGTGTTAGTGGTTTAAAACTACAGAAATTTATTTCTCAAGGTTCCAAAACTTGTAAAGTCCAAGATCCAGGTGCTGGCTGATTCAGTTTCTGGTGAGAGCTCATCCTGATTTGCAGATGGATGCTTGGCTGTATTTTCACATGGTGGACAGCAGAAAGAGGGGAAACAAACTTTCTTTTGGGTCCCATCTGGTAAGGTCACTAACCGCATGAAGAGGGCTCTACTCTCATGATCCGATCACCTCCCAGAGTCCTTGTTCTTAAATACCATTAGATTAGGGATTAGGTTTCAACACATGGATTTTGGGGGTACACAAACACGCAGTCTGTGGAAGGTAATTACAATTGTATAGTAAAAAAATGCATTGAAATAAAATATGAAAAAATGATCAAAGATGAGATGCAGTCCTAAAGAGGAAATAGGTCAAAGAGGACTACTTGTGTCTATATAAGAACATTTCTGTTTTTAGTTTGTTATTTTTATTTGAATTTTAATTTTTATTGTTATTTTATGACCATTGTATCATTTTCCCCCTTTGTCCTACTCTGCCCAGCTCACCTCCCACTCCCACAGTGAATCTCCACACTGTTGTCCATTTCCATAAGTCATTCATACATGTTCTTTGACTAGTCCCTTCTCCTTCTTTCCATCATTTTCCCCCTCCCCTCTCCTTTCTGGTCACTGTCAGTCTGTTCCATGTTTCCATGCCTATGGTTCTATTTTGTTTTTTAGTTTATTTTTGTTCATTAGGTTCCCCTTAGAGGTGAGATCTATGGCATTTGTCTCTCATTGACTGCATAATATTCTCCAGTTCTTCTGCTGCATATTATCCCATTGTGTAAATGTACCAGTTTTTTGATCCACTCATTTACTGATGGGCACTTAGACTGTTTCCAGCACTTACTACTGTAAAGTTGCTATGTACATAGGGGTGCATAAGTTCTTTGAAATGGCATTTCAGGATTCTTAGGGTGTATTCCCAACAGTGGAATCACTGGATCTTTTCTTTAGAAAGAAATAAAAGGCATCCACATCAGAAATAAAGAAGTAAACGTATCAGCTTTTTGCACATGACATGATTCTATACAGAGAAAACCCTAAACACTCCACAAAAACTATTAGAAACAGTAAACAAATATATTGAAATTGTAGAAAAAATGCAAAATCCACTGTTTCCCTGTATACTAACAATTAAATTTCAGAACCAAAGAAAGTTAATAAACAATTGCTTTTGCAATTGCAACAAGAATAAAATACCTAGTGATACAGAGAGATCTGATCAGATCACTGAAGAGAAGTAGGGAGGGTCCCTAGGAGGAATTTGCCAAGGCAATGGTAAACAGAGTAGGATGGGATTGGCTGAGAAGCTGAATGCCTCCAGAACACAAGGAATTATGGGCAAGAAAATTTGAAATAAAAGGAATGCTCTGTGACAGGCAGACAT
This sequence comes from Anoura caudifer, assembly GCA_004027475.1. Classification (NCBI taxonomy): domain Eukaryota; kingdom Metazoa; phylum Chordata; class Mammalia; order Chiroptera; family Phyllostomidae; genus Anoura; species Anoura caudifer. Next base: position 22,568 of record PVKU01011522.1, on the reverse strand, counting down.
GGGTTCTCTGTGGCTCTTGGGCTCTCTTCTTCCTCATGGATGCCAGGATGATCATGCTGCAGCTGCCCGCATTTCCCACTGGACAGTATTTTGGATAGGAAGAAATTCCAGGCCCAGCCAAGGATGGTCCTGTCCTGGCAGAGGGTGGAAGGTTCATCCTTTGGGTGTTCTAGAGGGAACAGACTCAAGGTAGAAACCTGACATTCTTCCAAAGTTGTATAGGTTTTGTATCTTATATTGTTTTAGTTTGTAAACTAGCCCTGTAGAAATAAGATAAAATGGGGAATGATGGGAGAACTTGGGTGTTAAAGAGTTTAGCCTTAATTGATAAGCATAGTGATTAAAGCTATAACTAAAGAGTTACAGAGTTTAGCCTTAATTGATAGGCCTAAGTGACGAATTCACATTGAAAGCTGTTATTTCAGAATGTGAAGCTTTTGAATAAAGATTCTTTTCATTTGTTGGCAAAACTTTGCCTCTGGAATTTTGCCTAGAGGGTAGTGGTGGGCAGCAGGACACCAATTGCTTGCTGTTCAGCAATACTAGGAATAGAGTTAACATAGGATATAAAGGACCTATATACTGAAAACTACAAAGTGTTATTAAAAGAGATTAAAAATACATTGAAATGGCAAGATATTCTGTGTTCATGGATTAGAAGAATCAACATAGTTAAAATGTGCATATTATCCAAAACAATATGTAGATTTAATGCAATTCCCATAAAAACCCCAATGTCAGTTTTTAAAGAAATAAGACAAAAAAATCATTAGATTTGTATGCAGTCACAAAATACCCTGAATAGTCAGTGAAATCCTGAGAAAAAAGAACAAAGCCAGAGGTATCACACTACCTGACTTCAAATTGTACTACAGAGCAATGATAATAAGACACAGCATGGTATTGGCAGAAAAAAATAGATGCACAGACCAATGGACCAGAATTGAGAGTCCAGAACTAATACTACATGTATATGGGCAAATAATTTTTGGCAAAGGAGCAAAAAATACACAATGAAGAAAAGAAAGCCTCTACAATGAATGGTGCTGGGAAAATTGGAAAGCCACATGCAAAAGCATAAATCTAGACTCCAGTTTGTCCACATATACAAAAATTAATTCAAAATGGATTAAAGATCTAAATATAAGATCCAAAACAATAAATTACATAGAAGGAAACATAGATACTAAACTCAGGTAACTTGGCCATAAAGAAGATTTTATGAATTTGACCCCAAAAGCAAGGGAAATAAAACCAAAAACAGATAAGCAGAACAGTATAAAACTAAAAAGATGCTGCACTACAAAAGAAACCGACAACATTATAAAAAGGGAACCAAATGAATGGGAGATGATATTTGGAAACAACAGCTTTGACAAGGGGTTAACATTCAAAATATACAATATCTAAAATATATAAATCATACAACTCAACACCAAAAAACAATCCAATTTAACAAAAATGGTCAGAGGATCTGAGAATACACTTCTCTGAAAAGACATACAAATTGCCATCAAATATATGAAAAGATATTCAACCTCATTAGCTACTTGGGAAATCCAAATCAAAACAACAATGAGATACTACCTCACACCTGTTAGAAGGGGTATTATCAACAAGACAGCTAATAACAAGTGTTGAAGAGATTGTGGAGAAATAAGAACCATACACTGCTGGTGGGAGTATAAGTTGATATGGCCACTATGGAAAACAGTATGGCCATTCCTCAAAATATTAAGAATAGAGCTACTGTATGACCTAGCAATCCCTTTTCTGGGTATCTACCAAAAAAAATTGAGAACATGTATGCACATAGATATATACACTGTTCATGCTATGTTCATAGCTGCACTATTCACTGTGGCCAAGACATGAAAACAAGCAAAGTATCCTTCAATAGATGATTGGATAAAAAAGACCTGGTACATATATGCAATGGAATACTACTCAGCCACAGGAAAGATGAAAACATGGCCATTTGCAACAACATGGATGGACCTTGAGAATATTATGCTAAGTGAAATAAGTCAGTCAGAAAAAGCTAACAATCATATTATTTCACTCATATGTGGGATATAAAACTGAAACTCATAGACACAGACAACTAATTGTATGGTGGTTACCATATGTATGGAAGGGGGTAGGGAGTTAGCAAGAGATAAAGGGGTGCAAATATATGGTAATGGAAGATAATTTGACTCTGGGTGGTGGGAATATAATGCAGTATATATTTCTATATCATATAAATCTATACTTGAAACCTATATGACCTATTAATCAATGACATCCATTGGATTTAATTTAAAAAAACAAATTTAAATAAAATAAATTTGAATATAGACCCTAGGGTATGGCACCACTGAAGGATATGAAACAGTTTTTGAAAATAACCAATAGGCAATTTTTCTGTTTAAAGCCATGACAATTGCAGGTTCCATTGGGTAGTTTTTAAGGTCTCTCTGAGAACACTTACACATTTTAACTGCTAGACAACAAGTTGCCAACTAAATATAGATAGTTTTTCTTTCAAAGTAAGACTATTCCTGCCTACTTGCAGCTGTCCTTATATTGGTAGATCTCTCAGTGACGAAAGAAAGAAAGAAAGAAAGAAAGAAAGAAAGAAAGAAAGAAAGAAAGAAAGAAAGAAAGAAAGAAAGAACCAGAGGTGCTTTTAACATACAAAATTGCAAATTTTTTTGCAGTGACAGCAAATGTCCATCAGGTGACAAGCAGCAGTGAATTGTGGTACAACAGGAGTTGCTCTTTTGTTTTGCTTCTGCTTCAGTGACAAAGGTCTATAGAACCAGTTCTTATATGGGGGATTATTATGTTGTCATTTGACATTTGAGTAATTTTACTTCAGAAGATGTTTGACAGGGAATAAAAGAGGAGACCTTTATTTTTTCCAGTATAAAGGAGACAGCTTTACCCGCAGCTGATTTTTTTTTCCTGTTGTATTTTCAGGTAAATATTCTTCTTATTATTTTTATTATATTCATATTTAGTTTTTAATTGTTGTTCTTGTAGAGTTTTTTTTACTCCCTTCCCAGCCCACCGACCCACCCCTCCACACCTCCCTCCCATTTCCACCCCACCTAGTTTTTGTCCATGTGTCTTTCATACTTGTTGCTCTAAACCCTTCCCCTCTTCCCCTGAAATTCCCTCCCCTCTCCCCTCTGGTGACTGTCAGCCTGTTCTCAATGTCAGTGTCTTTGGTTATATTATGCTTGTTTATTTGTTTTGTTGATTAGGTTCCTGTTAAAGGTGAGATCATATGGTATTTTCTTTTACTGCCTGGCTTAATTCACTTAGCATAATGCTCTTCAGTTCCATCCATGCTGCCTTGAAGGGTCGGAGCTCCTTCTTTCTTTCTGCTGCATAGAATTCCATTGTGTAAACATACCATAGTTTCTTGATCCATTCATTTACTGATGGGCACCTAGGTTGCTTCCAGCATTTGACAATTGTAAATTGTGCTGCTATAAACATTGGGGTGCATAGGTTCTTTTGGATTGGAGTTTCTGAAGCTGATTTTTAACTGAGATTTGAAAAGGCTACTGTGAAAAGAATGCTTTATTATATGGTAAAAAGAGATTGGAAAAGGGAAGTGCAAGTTTTAATTGAGAGCCCAAAATAATAATTTCTGTAAGAAAACATTTAGAAACCATAGTCTTCGAGTCTCAGCCTCGGCTTACCTCCTCAAATTTTTATAAAGGAAAAATGAATTATAGATATTAAGAAACAGTCAATTCCATGAAGGGCTTGAATTTGTCCTGAAGCTAAAAGATGTGTGTTCAGTTGTGCATATCCTAAGAATTAGCAATGTGACTCAGTCAAGCCTTTTGCCTTCTCTGGACTTGAGTTTTCTCATGTGGAAAATGAGGATATTGGATAAACACTAATACCAATGATTCTTACTTGATACCCACTAATTGAGTCATTTTCTTTGCTGCATGATTGTGACAATATCTCACTTAATTTCTACAACAACTCTATAGACAGGCAGTCATTAAATCTCTGTATTGGTTATGGGGATAGAAGCACAAGAAGTCCCAGGTCACAGGGCTGGTGAATGCTGGAGTCTGGGTTTGACTCCAGGGGTGACCAACCTCAAGTCCGAGTTTCTACCCACTACAGAGAATTCATTTATTGATAATTTCTAAACACCTATTTTCTGTAAAAAAAAATACTGAATTTGAATTTTTTTAAATTGTAGCAGTTTTATAAGTTGAAATATAACCAGAAAAAATTTGCTTTAAATAATTTTAAGTTTTTGGTTGATACTGCAACCAATTACTACAAACAGTGGACTAAAACAACACAAATTTTTGACATTCAGAAGTCTGAAATGCATCTGGGTCTCACTATGTTAAAATTGAGGTTTCAATAAAGTTATGCTCCTCCTGCAGGTTCCAGGGGAAATTCTATTCCCTTGCATTTTTCAGCTTGTAGGGGTCACCTGCAATTCTCTTCTCTGGCCTGTTCCTTTATCCTTAGAGTCAATCACAGCATCTCCAAACCTTCTCTGATTTTGATTCTCATGGAACTCTCTTTCACTTATATGATGGGACACTTGTAGTTACATTGGGCACATCTAGATAATTTCTGTTAATCTCAAGATCTTTAGTTTAATCACACTGCAAAGTCCTTTTTGTCAGGTAAATTAACAGATTCATAGATGATGGAGATTAGGACATGGACATATTGAACAGACTCCCTGTAGTAGCTAATCTATATCGAGATGTTTAGCATGTTCCAGACAGCATTCTAAGCACTTTACCTATATATAGCTCAGCATTTGTTACTATTATTAGACCCCTTTTGAAAATGAGGAATGCTCACAGAATTTATATGCAGAATCATAAGCTAGTGAATATAGTCTGTTTACTCTATAAACTTTCATTCTGATTATTTTATACACAAAGTATGTCTTTTCAGTGAGAATTATGGTGCTTTTACAAGTGTATTTAATTTTTGATTAGCTTTGCCATTTTCCATTTACCTTAGGCCTTCAGTCCCTCTTGTTCCCACACAAGGCCACATAACCTCACTAGAAGAGCTGCCCCTTTGGCAATCTTTACTGGGTCCACATATTTCTACCGCCCTCTAAAGAGACTAGAAATTCCATATATTACATAACTGTTAACCAAAAATAAATTTGTCAATAATGGGTATATTTATGCCTCTAGCAATAACAGTATTATTAGCCTTTTATATTTTGTAATTTTTTAATTATTAGTGTTAAAATTTATATTCAAAAAGTTTATTATTTTTACTTGATGTGTACTTCCACAAGTTTTACCATACTTATTGTATCACTTTAAATGAAATGTAGAAAGATTACCATCACAGACATTGTTGTACCATCTCTTTATGTTGTAGTTGTCATTGATATTATGTTCACATATATTAAAATCTCCATTAGGCAGTGTTAGAATTTTTGCTTTCAATTACCATACACATATTAAAGGCCTTAAGAGGAGAACTCTAGTTTATTTACTTGCAACCAGTTATTTAATATTTCTGTTGCTCTTCTTTCAGTTTGGACATTCCAAGTGCCATCTGGTATAACTTCCCTTCTATATGAATAACTTCTTTTAGCCTTTCTTTTAGAGCTGCTGACAAATTTCATCAGTTTTCCTTCATCTAAGAATTTGTTCAATTAGACCTTTATTCCTTAAGAATATTTTTCATGGAAGTAGATTCTGAGTTCACAACTCTTTACGTTCATCACTCAAAATATTGTCACTGGTTTTTGTACTCCTTGTCCTTTTTTTTAAAAAAAAAATCCATTCTCATTTAAGTTATTGTTCCCTATAAGCAATTATTTTTTTTCTGTAGTTGCTTTCAGTGTACAGGTTCTGGCAGAAGTAAGGCATGCTTCAGTGTGGTTGGTAGGGTAATAACATGGGTGTAATAATTTATAGTTTTAATTTGAACATTTTACCTAAAATGTCACATGGTACAGTTGAGTGTGATACTGTTATCTTAGAGAATTACATGATTATGACTTTGTCATAACAGATTTGTAATAAAAAGGGGCACTATTTGTGCCAGACCCTGTACTTTAAACTTTTTTATTAAGTTTGCAGGTGCTTTATTATGATGTATCCAAGCATGGGTATTTTTGAAATTAACCTGTTTGGAATTCACTAAAACTGTGATTATTCTTCAAATGGTTTATTATTTTATTATATTTTCCATTTCCATTTATCCCCTTTATACCCCTTTCCAACACCACCTACCCACCTCTCCACCTCAATCACCACAAAAAGTTGTCCATGTCCATGAGTCCTTTTTTTTTTTTGCTCCATCCCTCCACCCCCAACATCCCAACCCCAAGCTGTCAGCCTGCTCTCTAACGTTGAGTCCTTCTCTATTTTGCTTGTTAGTTCAGTTTATTCATTAGATTCCACATATGAGTGAAATTGTATGGTATTTTTCTTTCTCTAACTAGCTTATTCCACTTTCTTCAATGCTCTCTGGTTCCATCCATGCTGTTGCAAAGGGTACATTTTTCTTTTTTTATGATAGAGTAGTATTCCATTGTGTAAATGTACCATGTTAGTTTTATTCACTCATCTACTGATGGACTCTTGGGCTGCTTCCAAATCTTGGGTCTTGTAAGTAATGCTGCAATGAACATATGGGTGCATATATTCTTTCAAATTAGTATTTTCTGTTTCTTCAGATAAATTCCAAGATGTGGATTCACTGGGTCATAAGGCAGTTCCATTTTTAATTTTTGAGGTATCTCCATACTGTGTCTTTCCACAGTGGCTGCAACAATCTACATTCTCACCCACAGTGCAGCAAGCTTCCCCTTTGTCCATATCCTCACCAGTACTTGTTTTGTGATTTATCGATGATAACTATGCTGACCAATAAGAGGTGATATCTCATTACAGTTTTAACATGCATTTCTGTGATGATTAGTGATTGAGCATCTTTCATATACCTGTTTGTCATTTGTATGTCCTCTTTGGTGAAGTGTCTATTCAGGCCCTTTGCTCATTTTTTTTATTGAACTGTCTTTTTATTTTTGGTGTTGAGATTTATAACTTCTTTATAAATTTTGAATATCAACACTTTATCAGCTTTATTGGCAAAAATGTTCTCCCATTCAGGAGGATGTCTTTTCTTTTCTTTTTTTTTTTTCCTGTGCAAAAATATTTTTGAGAAAAGTATTTTTAGCTTTTAATTTTTTATTACTTATGCTATCACAGTTGTCCCAATTTTTCCCCCTTTTTCCCTTCTATCCAGCCTGCTCCCAACTTTCATAGTCAATCCCCACAATACTTTCTATGTCAATGGGCCCTTCATATATGTTTTTTGATTAATCCCTAAACCTTCTTTCAAAAAATCCCCATCTCCCTCCTCCCCTCTTACCATTGTCAGTCTGTTTCATGGGCATTTAAGCTATTTCCAACACTTGGCTATTGAAAATAGTGCTTCTGTGAACATCCTGGTGCATAAGTACTTTTGAATTGGTGTTTCAGGATCCATGGGGTATATTCCCAGTGCTGGAATTACTGAGTCAAAGGGTACTTCCATTTTTTTAATTTAGAGGAAGTTTCATACTGTTTTCCACAGTGGCTGCACCAGTCTACACTCCCAACAGTTTTCCTTTATTTCTGCATCCTTTCCAGCACTTGTTTGTTGATTACTAATGATAGCAAAATTTTTGAAGTAATATCTCATTGTGAGTTTAATTTGCATGTCTCTGATAGCTAGTGATGTTGAGCATATTTTCATGTGTTTAGGGGCCAACTGTATATCCTCCTTAGAGAAGTGTCTGTTCAGATCTATTGCCTATTTCTTGATTGGTTAGTTTGTCTGTCTGGTGTTGAGTCATATGAGTTCTTTATATATTTGGAGATTATACCCTTGCTTAATGTATCCTTGGCAAATATGTTGTCCCATATGATTATTTCTTTAGTCACACAGAAGCCTTTTAATTTGATGTAGTGCCATCTTTTTCCCCTTACTTTCCCATGCCTTAGGAGATGTATTGACAAAAATGGTGCTATGTGAAATGTCTGAAATTTTACTACTTATGTTTTCTGCTGGGATTTTTCTGGTATCACAATTTATATTTAAGTCTTTTATCCATTTTATGTTTATTCTGATGGTGGAAATGTCCATACTACCCAAAGCAATGTATACATTCAATGCAATCACTATTAAAATACCAGTGAAATATTTCACAGATATAAAACAAACATTTCAAAAATTTATATGGAACCACAAAAAATCCAGAATAGCCACAGCAATTTTGAAGAAAAAGAACAAAGTAGGTGGGATCACCATATCTGACATTAAACTATATTACAAGGCCACAGTAATCAAAACAGTCTGGTACTGGCATAAGAACAGACACATAGATCAGTGGAACAGAATAAAGAGCCCAGAAATAAACCCAAGTCTTTATCATCTATTAATATTCAACAAAGTGGGTAGAAGCATAAAATGGAATAAATATAGTCTTTCAACAAATGGTGTGGGAGATCTAGACAATTACATGCATAAAAATGAAAGTTGTCCACCAATTTACACCATACACAAAAATACTTGAGATGAATAAAATTTTTAAATATAAATTATGATACAATAAATGTCCTAGAGGAGAGGAGAGGTAGGAAAATCTCAGATATTCCATTCAGTAATATTTTCACTGATATGACCCCTAGAGCAAGGGACATAAAGGAAAGAAAAAAATAGGACTTCATCAAAATAAAAAAGCTTCTGCACAGATAAATGAAACATTAACACAATGAAAAGGGAATCAAATGTATGGGAAAATATATTTGTCAATGATATCTCAGACAAGGGTTTGATCTCCAAAATATATAAAAAAATCATAGGACTCCACACAAGGCAGACAAACAATCCAATTAAAAAATGAGCAAAGGACCTGAACAGACAGTTCTCCAAGAAAGACATACAGAAGGCCCAAAGAAACATGAAAATATGCTTAGCATCACTTGCTATCAAAGAAATGCAGATTAAAACCACAATGAGACACCACTTCACACCAGTCAGAATGGCCATCATAATCATATAAATGCACAGCAAGTGCTGGCAAGGTTGTGGAGAAAAGGAAACCCGAGTACAGTGGTGGTGGGAACGCGGAGTGGTGCAGCCACTGTAGAAAACAGTATGGAATTTCCTTAAGAACCTAAAAATGGAATTGCCTTTTGACCCAGCAATTCCCTTGCTGGGATTATATTCTAAGATTCCCGAAATACTAATTCAAAAAACCTAAGAACACCATTGTTCATAGCAGCACAATTTACAATAGCCAAGTGCTAGAAGCAACCTAGGTGCCCATCAGTAAATGAGTAGATCTAAAAACTGTGGTGCATTTACACAATGGAATACTATGCGGCAGAAACAAAGAAAGAGCTCCAACTCTTCACTACAACATGGATGGTACTGGAGAGCATTATGCTTAGTGAAATAAGCTAAACAGTGAAAGAAAAATACCATATGACTTCACTTATAAGTAGAACCTAAATAACCAAACAAGCAACTAAAATACAACTGGAGACATTGAAATTAGGAACAAACTGGCAGTAACCAGAGGGAAATGAGGAGGGAAATAATGTGGGATAAAAAGGAAATGTTCATAAATGAACATGTGTAAAGCACCCATGGACAAAGCCAAAGGGGAGTAGGATTGAGCGTGGGAGGTGGGGCTGAGTAAGGCAGGGGAAAGTGGTGGTGGGAAAATGGAGACAACTGTATTCAAACATCAATAAAAATATGTATAAATAATTTTCTTTAAATTTAAAAAATGTGTATTGTGATACATGGTATAAGTTGGTGATCTAGTTTCATTTATTTATTTATTTGCATCTACTGGTATATTTCTCCCAACACCCTTTATTGAAGAAACTATCTTTAAAACATTGTATGTTCATGCCCCCTTTTCAAATATTAATTGACCAGAGAGACATGGGTTCATGTCTGTGTTCTCTATTCTGTTCCATTGATCTACATGTCTTTTCTTATGTCAGTGCCAGACTGTTCTGATGACAGTGGCATTGTAGTGTAGTTTGATGTCAGATATTGTGATCCCTCCAACTTCATTCTTCTTTTTCAAGGTTGCTGAGGCTATTTGGGGTCTTTTTTTCATTCTGTATAAACTTTCAGAGTATTTGTTCTAGATATGCACAATATGCCATTGATATTTTACTAGGAATGACATTAAATCTATATACTGCTTTGGGTAGTGTGGCCATTTTAGTAATGTTGACTCTTTTAATCCATGAACAGAGTATATGCTTCCATTTATTTGTATCTTTCTCAATTTGTTCAGTGTTCTGTAGTTTTAGAAGTACACGGCTTTTACCTCCTTGATTAAATTTGCCCATAGAAACTTTATTTTCTGTTGATATAGTATATGAAATTTCTTTTTTAGTTTCTCATTCTGGTAGTTCATTATTGGTGTAAAAATGCCATTAATTTCTGAATATTGGTATCATATCCTCCTACTTTGCTGAATTCACTTATTTGGTCATGACATCTTTGGTACACTATCTGCCAATAACAACAGTTTTACTTCTCATTTCCAATTTGGATACCTTGTATTTCTTCTATATGTCTCATTTCTGTGGCTAGAACTTCCAGTTCTATTGTGCATAAGAGTGGTGAAAGCAAACACCCTAGTCTTGTCCCTGATCCTAAGAAAACCCCCTTTTTTTTTTTTGGTCCATTTTAGAAAGTTTTGGGCAGCAATAGAGTCATTGTAGGGGATTTTAACACCCCCCTGTCAACAATGAATAGATTTTCCAAACAAAAATAAACAAGGGTATTGCATCATTGAGCAACATTCTAGATAACATAGATGTAATTAATATTTTAGACCATTTCATCTCAGAGAAGCAAAATATACATCCTGTCAAACTTACAAGAATCATTTTTTAAAGATAGACTACATGTTTGGACATAAAACAATCTTTAACAAATTCAAGGAAATTGAAATCATATCAAACATCTTATATCACAATGTTTTGAAACTAGAAACCAACCTCAAGGAAAAAAGTAAAAAACATTCAAATACATGGTAGCTGGGTTAACAATGAGATCAAGGAAGGAATCAAAAAACATCTGGAAACAAACAAAAATGAACACACAAAAGCCCCAAACATGTGGGGCACAAGGAAAGCAATCCTGGGAAGGAAGTTCATGGCAATACAGACCTATCTAAAGAAGATAGCTAAATCTCAAATAAATAACCTAACCCTACATCTAAAAATCTAGAGGAACAACAACAAACAAAGGTCTTATCTAGTAGAAGGAAGAAAATAAACAAGATAAAAGCAGAATTAAAAGACATGAAGACTAAAAAATGATACAAAGGACCTTAGTACAAAGGACCTAGATTGTATAAAGAATCTAGGAGCTTGTTCTTTGAAAAGATCAACAAAATTTAATGAGACAACCTTTAATGAGCTTCATCAAGAGAAAAAGGGAGAGGACCCAAATGAATGAAATAAAAAATGAAATAGAAGAAGTTACAACTGATACCACAGAAATACAAAGGATTTTAAGAAATCACCATGAAGAACCATATACCCAGAAATGGGACATCCTGGGCAAAATGGTTAAATTTCTAGAGACATACAATCTTCCAAAATGGAATCAGGAAAGAGTGAAAAACCTCAGTAGACTGAAAACAACTAGCAAAATTGAAGCAGTAATCTAAAAGCTCCTGGCACACAAAAGCCCAGGACCAACTGGCATTGCAGGTGAATTTTACCAAACATTCAAAGAACTAACACCACAGACTTCTAGTCAAGATGGCAGCATAGGCAGACATAGCTTGCCTTTTTGCACAACTGCATCAAAATTACAAGTAAAATACACAACAAACTTCACTCTGAATTGTTGAGTTAAATGGAAGTCTGACAATATGGAATTAACCAACTACATCCATCCTGGCTGGTAGGAGGGGTGCAGATGTGGAAATGGCTGGTCCCTTGGCCATGTGTGGTGGATAAAAATTTGAGAGGGGTATTTTGGGAGTGAGGAGTTCCAGCCCCACACCAGGCCTCCCAGCCTAGTATTCCAATGCCAGGAAAATAAGCCCCAACAATATCTGGATGCAAAAATCAGCAGGGATTGAGTCAGTAGCAAAAACTCTTAAAGTTCCTCTTTAAGAGCCTGCAGACAGACTTACCTACTCAGACTCACTCCCTCTGAGCTCTAGCAATGGGGTAGCAGCTTGAAGGCATCAATGGCGTAGAGGGAGAAACAGAAGTATCTGGTATTAGGTGAGCAGAGGACATTGTTTCTTTTCTAAACCCTCCCTCCTCAGAGCTGGCAAGCTGGTGCCATATCTGATACTCCATCAACCTGGCTAACACTGTTTGACCCACTTTGGAGATCTCTACAGATTATACTTCCCCAAACTGTCTGGCCCATCCAAGCTACTTTTCCATATGAATAGCTTGTCTTGGCTCATGCTCGCAACTTCCTAAATATTCTCAAACAAGAAACAGCTGGCTGGCCTCAGTGAACCTCAGGCCCAGCACTAGCAGCAGCCAGCCTATATTCGCAGCTTGGCTTTGCCTGGGAATCTCCAAGCACAGTACAAGCAGCAGCCATCTCAGATTCCTTTATAGCTCATGCAGGATGGCACTGGGCAGAATACAGGTGGAGGCTGACCTTGGTCTGCATAATTCAGGAAACCCCAGGGCCAGCACATCCAGTGGAGAGCTGGAGACCAGGTCAGAATACCACCAACCTGACCCTACATAGCTAATCCTCCCTGGAGTGCAAAAGTTAGTGGTAAGTGGTCACAGCCAATCCTTGCCACCGACTAGACTATGTAAATCCCTTCCATTGATCTGACAGCAGCAACCAAGGCTCAACTACAAGAGGTGGGTATACTCAATCCACAAAGAATGTGTACCCAGCTTGGGTGATAGGGGGCACAGTGCTATGGGACCCTACAGGACACCTACTACATTAGGCAACACTACCAAGACATGGAGTCAAAGCAGCTCTACATAATACACAGAAACAAACACAGAGAGGCTGCCAAAACTACTAGACAAACAAACATGGCTCAAATGAAAGAATGGGTCAAAACTCCAGAAAAAAGAACTAAATGAAATGGAGAAAAGCAATCTATAAGATACAGAGTTCAAAACACTGTTTATAAGGATGCTCAGGAAACTTAGTGTGGACTTCAACAACATAAAAAAGATCCAATGAAAAATAAAGGGTGTACTAATTGAAATAAAGAACAATTTACAGGGAAACAACAGTAGAGTGTATGAAGCTGTGAATCAAATCAATGATTTGGAACATAAGGAAGCAAAAAACAAACAATCAGAACAAGAAGAAAAAAGAATCCAAAAAAGGGATAAAAAAAATATAAGCAGCCTTTGGGACAACATCAAGAGTTCCAATAGTTGCATCATAGGGATGCCAGAAGGACAAGAGAAAAAGCAAGACATTGGAAATCTATTTGAAAGAAAACTTCCCTAATTTAGTAAAGGAAATAGACATTCAAGTCCAGGAAGCACAAACAGTCCCAAACATCATGGAGGTAAAGAGGCCCACTCCAAAATGGATCATAATTAATATGCCAAAGGTTAACAATAAGGAGAGAATCTTAAAAGTAGCAAGAGAAAAGAAGTGAGTTACCTATAGGTGAGTTCCCATAAGACTGTTGGCAGATTTCTCAAAAGAAACTTTGCAGGCTACATGGGATTGGCAAGAAATATTTAAAGCCATGAAAAGCAGAGGCTTAAGCCAAGATATCTCCACCCAGCAAAGCTATCATTCAGAATTAAAGGACAAATAAAGAGCTTTCCACACAAGAAAAAAACTAGAAGAATTCAGCATCATCAAACCATTATTATATGAAATGTTAAAGGGACTTATTTAAGAAAAAGAAGACCAAAACTACAAATAATAAAATGACAAAAAATATATATTGATCAACAATTGAATCTAAAAAAAAAAAAAAAAAAAGCACAAGGAGCTAACACCTATCCTTCTCAAAATATTCCAAAAAATTCAAGAAGAGAGCAGATTCCCAAACTTTATACAAGACCAGTATTATCCTGATTCCAAAACCAAGTAAAGACACTACAAAGAAAGACAATTACAAGACAATATCTCTGATGAACATAGATGCTAAAATCTCAATAAAATATCAGCAAACAAGATCCAACAATACATTAAAAATATCATACACCATGATTAAGTGGAATTAATCATTACTCCAAGAATGTACCACCTATGTTTTCTTCTAGGATTTTTATGAAATCTAACATTTAATTCTGTAATCCATTTTGAACTTTTTCTTGTTTATCATGCAAAAAATTGGTATAGTTTCATTTTTCTTAACACATCTGTCCAATTTTCCCATTATTTATTGAACAAACCATCCTTAGCCCATTTTATGTTCTGGCTTATTCTATCAAATGTTGATTGACTACAAAGGCATGAGTTCTTTTCTGGGCTCTCTATTCAAATTTTGTATATTTTAATTTTTATATATTGCCAACATTTTCTTAGGCATTATAACTTTATTACATTTTTTCATGTGCTATGTTGACTCCCCTTCTTTTGGGACTCTAATAACATGAAATTTACATTTTGGGTTATATCTCACAGGTCCCTGAGGCTCTGATATTTTTCAGTATTATTGTTCTTTAATTTTCAGATTAAATCACTTCTATTGATACATTATTTATATTTATTAACCCTTTTCTTGTTATATCCATTTTTCATTTAGCCTATCCAATATTTTTCTGAAAATGTTCTGTTTCCATTTGTAAATTTCCTTTCTTTTTTTGTTTTAATTTTCTTATTTTCTTATTATTGTTTAAGTGCAGTTGTCTCAATCCCCCCCACTTTCCCCAACCATATCCACCCCCTCCTCCTACTGTCAATCATTCCCCCCTTTAGTTTTGTCCATGAGTCTTATATATACATCACTTGACCATCCTTCCCCTTTCCCCTATTATCACTCTGCCCCGTCCCTCTGGTTTCTATCAATTTGTTCTTTATTTCAATGTCTCTGGTTATATTTTGCTTCCTTGTTTGTTTTGTTGATTAGATTCCATTTATAGCTGAGATCATATGGTATTTGTCTTTTACCACCTGGCTTACTTCACTTAGCATAATGCTTTTCAGAATCATCCATGCTGTCACAAAGGGTAGGAGTTCCTTCTTTCTCTCTGCTGCATAGTATTCCATCATGTAAATGTACCACAGATATTAGATCCATTCATTTACTGTTGGGCACCTAGGTTGCTTCAAGAACCTAGCTATTGTAAATTGTGCTGCTAAGAACATTGGCATGCATAGGTTCTTTTGAATTGATGTTTCAGGATCCTTAGGGTATAACCCCAAGAGTCTTTTACATCTTTGGTTAGGTTTATTCCTAGGTAATTTATTTTTGTAGTTGCTGTAGCAAATGGGATTTTTTTTTCTAATTTCAGTTTCTGATATTGCATTGATGATGTACAAAAATGCCTTCAATTTTCTTTTTGTTTATTTTTTTAGTTTGGTTAGTAATGAAATTTTTTAATCATTTTTAAATTATTGTTCAAATGCGGTTGTCTCCATTTCCCCACCAACACTTTCCCCTGCCCCAACCACCCCCAATGCCCACCCTCAATCCTACCCTCCTTTAGCATTGCCCATGGGTCCTTTATATATATTCATTGATGACCCTTGTCCTTCTTTCCCTCAATATCTCTTCCCTCTACCCCTCTGGTTACTGTCAGTTTGTTCTTTATTTCAATGTCTGTTGTTATATTTTCCTTCCTTTCCTTGTTTTCTTGATTTTGTTCCAGTTATAGGTGAGATCATATGGTATTTGTCTTTCATCACCTGGCTTATTCACTTGCACAATGCTTTACAGTTCCATCTATGCTACCACAAAATGTAGGAATTCCTTCTTTTTTTACTGCTGGGTAATGTTCTATTGAGCAAATGTACCACAGTATTTTGATCCACTCATCTACTGATGGGCATGTAGAGTGCTTTCAGCACTTGGCTATTGTAAATTTTGCTGATATGAACACTGGGAAGCATAGGTCCTTTTGAATTAGTATTTCAGGATTCTTAGGATATAATTCCAGCAGTGAAATTGCTGTGTCAAAAGCAGTATATTTTTAGTTTTCTGAGGAAATCCCACGCTGTTTTCCAAAGTGGATGCACCAGTCGCATTCCCACTACAATGTATTTGGGTTCCCTTTTCTGTACAACCTTGCCAGCACTTATTTTTTTGTTGGCTTGTTTATGATGGCCATTATGACAGGAGTGAAGCAGTATCTCATTGTGGTTTTAATTTGCATCTCTCTGAGGCTAGTGATGCTGTGCCTCCTTTCTTAAGTCTCTGGGCCTTCTGTATGTCCTTCTTCAAGAAGTGTCTGTTCAGATCCCATGCCTATTTTGTAGTTGAATTCTTTATCTTCTTGGAGAGGAGTTGTGTGAGTTCTTTATATACTTTGGAGATCAAATCCTTGTCCAATATATTATTGAAAACATATTTTCCCATATAGCTGGTATCCTTTTTATTTTGCTGATGTTTTCTTTAGCTGTTAAGAAGCATTTTGTTTTGCTGAAGTCCAATTTGTTTATTCTTTTCTTTACATTCTTTGCAGTGGGGGCATATTGGTGAAAATATTGCTGCATGGAATACCTGAAAATTTTCTATGTTCTCCTCTAGGACTTTGATGGTATCCTGACTTATATTTAAATCTTTTATCCACCTTTAATTTATCTTTATCTTAATGTATAGTGTAATTTGATGATTGACTTTCATTTTTTGCATGTAGCTGTATTAATCTCCCAACACCATTTTTTGAAGAGACGATTTTAATTCCATTTTGTGCTTCAGACCCTTTTGTTGAAAATTAATTGATGATACAGACTTTGGTTTGTTTCTGGGTTCTCTCTTCTGTTCCATTGTCCTATGCATCTGTTCTTATGCCAGTATCAGACTGTTTTCATCACAGTCATCTTACAATACAGTTTGATGTCAGGTATAGTGATCCCACCTACTTTGTACTTCTTTCTCAAAATTGCTACTATTCTGGGTCATTTATGGTTCCATATAAATTTTTAAAATGTTTGTTCTATATCTGAAATATGTCATTGGCATTTTAATAGAGATCACATTGAATCTATAAATAGTTTTAGGTAGTATGGACATTTTGATGATGTTCAGGCTCCAATACATGAACATGGTATATGCTTCCATTTGTTTTTGTCCTCCTTAATAACTTTCCTCAGTGTTGTGTAATTTTCTGAGTTCAGGTCTTTAACCACATCGGTAAGATTTATTCCTAGGTACTTTATTTGTCTTGTTGCTATAGCAAACACTTTTTTCCTGATTTCAAATTCTGATCTTTTATTGTTGGTATATAAAAATGCCTTTAATTTCCGAATGTTGACTTTGTATCTAACTATTTGCCAAATTTGCTTATTATGTTGAGTAGTTTTTCAGTGGGTTCTATAGGGTTTTCTATGTACATTATCAAATCATCTGCAAACAGTGACAGGTTTACTTCCTCCTTTCAATTGGATGCCTTTCATTGTCATTTTTTTTGTCTCATTATTGTGGCTAAGACTTTCGATACCATGTTGAAATGAAGTGGTGAAAACAGACACCATTACCTTGTTCTTTTTTTATATAACACAAATATTTTATTTTTACTTTTTTTAAAGTTTATTTTAGTTGTTGTTCAAGTTTTCTGTCTTTTACTCCCATCCCAGCCCACCCACCCATCCCTCCCCTGCTGCCTCCATTTCAACTCCTCCTAGTTTTTGTCCATGTGCCCTTTCTATTTGTTCCTGAAAATCCTTCCCTTTTTCCCCTGAAATTCCTTCCCATCTCCCCTGTGGTCACTGTCAGCATGTTCTCTATTTCAGTGTCTTTGATTATATTTTGCTTGCTTGTTTGTTTTGTTGTTTAAGTTCATGTTAAAGGTGAGATCGTATGGTATTTGTCTTTCACCACCTGGCTTATTTTGCTTAGCATAATGCTCTCCAGTTCCATTCATGCTCTTGCAAAGGGAAGGAACTTTTTATTTCTTTCTGCTGCACAGAATTCCATTGTGTAAATGTACCATAGTTTTTTGATCCATTCATTTACAGATGGACACTTAGGTTGCTTCCAACACTTGGCTATTATACATTGTGCTGCTATGAACATTGAGGTGCATAGGTTCTTTTCGATTGGTGTTTCAGGGTGCCTAGGATATAATCCTAGCAGTGGAATTGCTGGATCAAAAGGTAGGTCCATTTTTAGTTTTCTTAACATTTTCTTAGAAAATTCCATACTGCTTTTGGGTTGCTTGTCTTCTTAGAGTGGAGTCGTGTAAGTTCTTTATATATTTTGGAGATTAAGCCCTTGTCTGAGGTATCATTGGCAAATATGTTTTCCCATATAGTTGGTTCTCTTTTTATTTTAATACTGTTTTCTTTAGCCATGCAGAAGCTTTTTAATTCGATGAAATCCTATTGGTTTATTCTTTCATTTATGTCCCTTGCTTTAGAGGACATATCAGTAAAAATGTTACTGCATAATATAACTGAGATTTCCCTCTCTATGTTCTCCTCTAGGACTTTAATGATTTCACGACTTATATTTAAAGCTTTTAGACACCTTAATTTTTTGTGTGTGTATGCTGTAAGTTCGCACTTGAGTTTCATTTTTTTTCCCATACCTGTCCAGTTCTCCCAACACCATTTATTGAAGAGGTTTTTTTTTACTCCATTTTATATTTCTGCCAACTTTGTCAAATATTAATTGATCATAGAGACTTGGGTTTATTTCTGGGCTCTCTGTTTTGTTCCATTGGTCCATGTACCTGTTTTTATTCCAGTACCAGGCTGTTATGACTACAGTGGCCTTGTAATACAGTTTGGTGTCAGGTATTTTGATCTTCCTACTTTGCTCTTCTTTCTCAAAATTGCAGCAGTTATTTGGGGTTGTATAGTGTTATTAACAAACAAACATTATAGTGTTAAGTGTTATTGAGTTTATAAGTGTTTGTTCTATGTCTGTGAAATATGCCATACGTACTTTAATAGGTATTGCATTGAAACTGTACATTGCTTTGGGGGGTATGGACATTATGATGATGTTAATATTTCCGATCTATGAACACTGTATATGTTTCCATTTGTTTGTGTCTATCTTAATTTCTTTCTTCAGTGTTATGTAGTTTCCTGAATACAGGTATTATACCTCTTTTGTTAGGTTTATCCCTAGGTATTTTATTTTATTTTATTATTTTGCTATATCAAATGGGATTCTTTTTCTTCATTTCTGCTTTCAGCATTTCATTGTTGGTATACAAAAATGCCTTTGGTTTCTGGATATTGACTTTATATCCCTCTGTTTTTCCAAATTTATTTATTAGGTCAAGGAGATTTTTGGCTGAGTGTATAGAATTTTATTTTTTTTTAAATTTTAGTTGTTGTTATTGTACAGTTTTCTGTCTTTTACTCCCACTCCAGCCCACCACACCAATCCTCCCCACATCCCTCCCATATCCACACCCACCCAGTTTTTATCCATGTGTTTTTTATACTTGTTGCTCTAAACCCTTCCACTGTTCCCCTGAAATCCCCTCCCCTCTCCCCTACGGTGACTGTCAGCCTGTTCTCAATGTCAGTGTCTTTGGTTATATTATGCTTGTTTGTTTGTTTTGTTGATTAGGTTCCTGTTAAAGGTGAGATCATATTGTATTTGTCATTCACTGTCTGGCTTATTTCACTTAGCATAATACTCTCCAGTTCCATTTATGCTGTTGCAAAAGGTAGGAACTCCTTCTTTCTTTCTTCTGCATAGAATTCCATTGTGTAAATGTACCATAGTTTCTTGATCCATTCATTTACTGATGGGCACCTAGGTTGCTTCCAACACTTGGCTATAGTATATTGTGCTGCTATGAACATTGGGGTGAATAGGTTCTTTTGAAGTGGTGTCTCAGGGTTCTTAAGAAATAATCCTACCAGTGGGGTTGCTGCGTCAAAAGGTAGATCCATTTTTAGTTTTCATAGAAAATTCCATACTGTTTTCCATAATGGTTGTACCACTCTGCAATCCCACCAGCAGTGCGCTAGGGACCCCTTTTCTCCACAATCTCTCCAACACTTGTTAGTTGTTTTGTTTATGATGGCCATTCTGACAGGTGTGAAGTGGTATCTCATTGTGGTATTAATTTGCATCTCTCTGATAGCTAGTGATATTGAGCATCTTTTCATGTGTTTCTGGATCCTCTGTATCTCCTCCTTGGAGAAGTGTCTGTTCAAGTACTTTGCCCATTTATCAATTGGGTTGCTTGTCTTCTTAGAGTGGAGTTGTGTAATTTCTTTATATATTTTGGAGATGAAACCCTTGTCTGATGTATTTTTGGCAAATATGTTTTCTTATACAGATGGTTCTCTTTTTATTTTAATACTGTTTGCTTTAGCATGCAGAAGCTTTTAATTTTGATGAGATCCCATTTGTTTATTCTTTCCTTTATGTCCCTTGCTTTAGGGGACATATCAGTAAAAATGTTGATGTGTGAAATATCTGATATTTTCCTGCCTATGTTCTCCTCTAGGAGTATAATGCTGTCATAGCTTATATTTAAATTTTTTATCCACCTTGAATTTATTTTTGTGTGTGGTGTAAGTTGGTGCTTGAGTTTCATGTTTTTTTTTTTTTTTTTTTTTTTTTTTTTTTTTTTTTTTTTTTTTTTTTTTTTTTTTTTTTTTTTTTTTTTTTTTTTTTGCACATAGCTGTCCAGTTCTCCCAACACCACTTGTTGAAGAAGCAACTTTTACTCCATTTTATGTGCTGCCTCCTTGTCGAATATTAATTGACTGTAGAGACTTGGGTTTATTTCTGGGCTTTCTGTTCTGTTCCACTGGTCCATGTGCCTGTTTTTATGCCAGTACCACGCTGTTATGATTACAGTGGCCTTGTAATATAGTTTGGTATCAGGTATTGCCATCCTTCCTACTTCACTATTCTTTCTCAAAATTGCAGCAGCTATTCAGGATCATTTATGGTTCTGTATAAATTTGTGAAGTGTTTGTTCTATGTGCGTGAAATATGCCATTGGTACTTTATTAGATATTGCATTGAATCTAAATTGCTTTGGGTAGTATGGACATTTTGATGATGTTAGTTCTTCCGATCCATGAACATGGTGTATTTCCATTTGTTTGTATCTTCCTTGACTTCTTTCTTCAGTGTTGTGTAGTTTTCTGCTTATAGGTCTTTTACCTCCTTGGAAACAGTATATATTTCCATTTGTTTGTGTCTTCCTTGACTTCTTTCTTCAGTGTTCTATAGTTTTCTGGATATAGGTTTATTCCTAGATATTACATTTTTCTTTTTGCTATATCAAATGGGATTTTGTTCTTGATTTCTGCTTCTCCTGGTTCATTGGTGGTATACAAAAATGCATTTAATTTCTGGATATTGACTTTGTGTCCAGCTGTATGGCCAAATTCATTTATTAGTTCAAAGAGCTTTTTGGCCGAGTCTGTAGAATTTTCTATGCACACTATCATGTCATCTGCAAACAATGATAGTTTTGTTTCCTCCTTTCCAATTTGGATGTCTTTTATTTCCTTTTCTTCTCTAATCACTGTGGCTAAAACTTCCAATAGTATACTGAATAGAAGTGGTGAAAGTGGATAACCTTGTCTTGTTCCTGATCTTAGTGGAAAAGATTTTAGTTTTTGCCCATTGAGTATGATGTTGGGTGTAGGTCTCTCATATATGGCCATTGTTATGTTGAGTAATGCTCCCTCAATTCCCACTTTGCTGAGTGTTTTTATCATAAATGGGTGTTGTACCTTATCAAATGCTTTTTCCACATCTATTGATATGGTCCTGTGGTTTTTGTCTTTGCTTTTGTTTATGTGATGTAGTATATTTACTGATTTGTGAATATTTTACCATCCTTGCATCACTGGGATAAATCGTACTTGGTCATGTCTATGATGTTTTTAATGTATTGTTGGATGTGATTTGGCAATAATGTGTTGAGGATTTTAGTGTCTATGTTCATCAGCAATATGGGCCTGAATTTTCCTTTCCTTGTTATGTCTTTATCTGGTTTGGGGATTAGAATGATGCTGGCTTCATAAAAAGAGTTTGGTAGTCTTCCATCATTTTGGATCTTTTTGAATAGTCTGTGAAGGATAGGGGTTCACTCTTCCCTGAATGCTTTGTAGAATTCTCCTGTGAAACCATCTGGTCCCAGGCCTTTGTGTGACGGGAGTTTTTTGATTACTGCTTCTATTTCATCTGCTGTTATTGGTCTGCTCAGGTTTTCTGCTTCTTCATTGATTTTGGAAGATTATATTCTTCTAGAAACTTGTCCATTTCACCTAGGTTTTCAAATTTCTTGGCATATAGTTTTTTATAGTAATTTCTTACAATCCTTTGTATTTTTGTGGTGTCAGTTGTAATCTCTCCTCTTTCATTTATGTTTGTGTTTATTCGGGTCCTCTCTCTTTTTCTCTTGATGAGCCTGCTTAAAGGCTTGTTGGTTTTTTTTTTTTTTTTTTTTTAAAGAACC